>JAQFZC010003104.1:0-20020 GCA_034695205.1 Dicyrtoma fusca
AAGGTTAAAGTAGGCGAGTTGGCGGTCGGCGAGTAGGCCGTCGGCGAATAGTCAGTAGGCGAATAGGGCGGCTCCCTTCATATACATACTACAAGAGTCACAATGCACACACGAAGAACTCCACGGACGGACAGACAGACACACGGACGGACGAACGAACGAACGAACGAACGAACGAATCCTTTTTTACCTCGTGTCGTTGGAGAGTCCCTGGTCCTGACACTTCCTTTACCCCGCTGAAATAACTATCCTGGAAATAAATTAAATTGACCAGACCTTTAATTCTCAGGGAAAATAAGATCATGAAAAATATAGGTGATGGACACAAAACATCCAAGGAAATAGAGAGAGAGCAGAGAGACACACACACAGTCAACTGCCTTCCCCACCATTTGTAATGTTTTTTTTCCCTGTGTGCTATTCTACTACGCTTTAAGCTTTACATTCATGCACAATATGCCTTCACAATACAATAACCCGCACGACATGGACATTTACACTAGGCCCTATTAGTAATATATTCGCGGCATTCTTTCAAAATCAAATTAATTTTTTTTGTGTCCTTTTTCCCTTTTGCACAAATGGTGTATTAATATTAATAACCCTATATTTTTAATCCTCCAACTCTTATTACTGCCACTGCTATAGTCATATAGTACCCACTGCTGTGAGGATTCAGTTTCTTTATGAGGAAGTCAACATAAATTAATTTACAGCCATTCCCATTCCCCCATTATCTCAGCTCATGAACAATGAGTTCAAATTTCAGAATTTCTACATAATTAATATAGTTAATATGGTGGGGCTGGTGCTGGGGCTGGTGCTGGTGGTGGTGGTGGTGTGTAGGATTCTTCGACTCATTAATTTTGACGAGAACAAACACATTTTGTCATGCTTCATAAATCGAGTATAATAATTATTATTAATTTTACATAAGTAGAGCGAATTTAGTATTGTTTTCATCTTTCATGCATGGCTATATGTAATTCTGTAATTCCTTGTACAATCCAAAGAACATTTCACCGTGTCACGGGCTAATTAATTATTCAAATAACAACGATTCAGATAACTACGACTCGGGTACAATTTTTAATATGCACTAGCAACTGGAGAATTGAAAAATATCTCTGTAGTTACTTTGGTATTTATTTTTTACTACTAATTCCAAGGCTCGAAGATCAAAGGAGTATCGTCAATAGTCAATACAATTATACTGAAAATAATAAAAGAATAAAACACATACAATATAATGGGTTGGAATGGTATTTGGAATGTTTTAGTCGTAAAATGCGAAAACGACGTCAACTCAATAGCGTTTGAATTGCAAAGGCGTCAGTATTGGTATTGGTCTATTGGTATAAAGGAAGCTTTGTGCAGATTCCTATCGTGTATGATTCATGGATGTATGCACGTCTGTAGAAAGGACCGTAGACTGTGGTGGTGGTAGTGTGAAAGGAAGCTGAGATTTGTTATGAAGTGTGTGTTCAATACCCTTCTTGTCTATAGGTGGATGGCTGAGGTTCTTCCCCTTTTCAGGATCTTGGAGAATCAGTATTAATACTGCGAGTAAAGTATAATATATAATTCCTTCAGTAGGCGTTTAGGAAAAAAATCCATGTTTATATTAAACAAGAATAATTGACAAGGATTTTTCATATGCATATGATGTCTCTGCATGTATCGATAAAATTAAAGCACTGAGAGGACCTATCGTGGGCAAAGGTGCATTTTGTGGGCAAAGTACAGGGGTACACCTACCTTAATAATATTTGGACGGACGTCCATGCAATCAAATGCTTGTCCATGATTTTATAAGTGTAAATTCCTCTTTTACACTTTATTAAAAATAGTAAAATGCAATTTAAGGGTTTTAAAAAACAGATAAACTGGGATTTACGTTTTTTAAAAAATGAGCACAACTTTTATTTACACTTTTTGAAAGTATTAAAAATGGTATTTACACTTTTCAAAAGTAGTACAACTACTATTTAAACTTTTCAACATCTTTTCAAAAATAGTAAAAATGCTTTTTACACTTTTAAAAACGAGTAATACTGCAACTTACGATTTTCAAAAGCAGTAAAACTGTTATTTTCACTTCGAGCAACTTTAAAAAAAAGCAAAAATACTATTTACACTTTTAAAAAACAATGAAAACTGTCATTTACACTTTCCACAAGTAGTAAAACTGATGTTTACACTTTTCAAAAGTAGTAAAACTGATGTTTACACTTTTCAAAAGTAGTAAAACTGGTGTTTACACTTTTCAAAAGTAGTAAAACTGCGATTTACACTTTTCAACAACTTTTCAAAAATGTCAAAAAAATGCTATTTGTACTCAAAAAATAGCAAAACAAAATGCTATTTACACTTACAAAATAGCAAAACTTAGATTTTACGATTTACTTTTTTTAAAAAAAGGAGTAAAACCATCATGCATGCTTTTCAAAAATTGCAAAAACAAGTGGTAGTTACACTGTCTAAACACTGTAAAAGTAAAAATGATACGTGATTCCTATGACTTTGGTCCAAATGCTACCTTAATGGTCTCGCTCTGACCTTACCCCACAATGCTTCTAAGCCGACGCTATGCAATCTCCCTCATGTGCAGCTCCTCCACCAGTCCGTCTCCTCGCTTATGAAGAATGACCAATGGATGTGCCATTGGTACGAGAGAAAAATAAACGAACCATCTAATAATTATAATTTAGGAAAAATATTTCATGTTCCCCTCATATGCTAGACAGAGTGGTGGAGAGGGACTCTGACGATCTTGGAATGAGAACTATGTAATCATAAGTCATAGAGTTTGACTTGACTTGAAACCTTCTTAATGGATGTTGCAAATCAAGTAGAAAAACAATTGAAATGGCAGCTTGAAGCGTTATTGGCAATTCAAATAGTATTTTTTTCCTCTCTTTCTCTATAATTTATACACTATTGGTATTAGATCTCCTGCTAAATACTGTAGGGCATTTTTCTGAATACATTATTTGCTATACCAACATTTTATAAAGAACAACTTGGCCTGCTGCTGTACGTCTGCTATAGTCAGTAATACGACTGGCTATTTTTTTTTACTTCTACTTCTTCAAGCTACAATTCCGCTTCATTTTGAATGCCTGCCTCCTCACACTACACAACTACACACCGTCTTTCTGTCTCTCTCTCCACTGATTTACCTAACCAAAGGGAAGCTAACTAACGAACGATTAGTAGCTACAGGTTATAAGGTGGGAAGTTTACACTGGTTTTGATAGGGGAGGATGGGACGATGCGGCGATGATGATGATGATTGTACATGAGATTTGATTTGAGTTGGGAGAATGAAAATATACAGAAAATGTGGACCACGTTGCGTCTTCCATAAAAATCCTGTATATATTTTTCTATATTCATTTTTTCTTTACTAGAAAAAAAAACTGCCAGCCCTCTCGTCTGATACTGATTGTCATGAGAGGGGAATATTTCTATTTTCTGGGGTATAGAGTCACAGGCTATAGGCATCTATATATTTTTTTTTACTGATTAGCCATGTTTTTCCTAGCATCTTTTAAGTAGTTGGGAAGATGGGAGGGGGAAATTAAGAAAAAGTTGTTGTAATTGCCGAGGTCCTTTATGAAACATTGGAGTTGTGAAGAGTTCATTTTAGGGAATGATTTCATAAAGGCTTAGAGGAGGAGGACGGAAAGGACGTCAAAAATTTGGGCGCGATTAAACCAAGAAGTGGAAATAGGGTATAATCAAAATAATGCGTCCAGCTCAACTACGGCCTACAGAGCTGTCGACACACACTGGACTCGGGATTCTGTACTGTACTGTCTCTCTCTCTCTCTGTACTTATTCCATCCACTGGGCTTCTGACTCACAGAAACTACAGAGATACACAGAATACTACTTGAGAGAACTCAGAGAACGGACTGCTGCACGAAGGAAAGGACCCGTCACAAGTTATGTACAAACGAGACTGTAACACTGTTCTGGGGAGTGCTTATGTGTACTTGTCTATCTCAGGGATGGACATAATGTAAGTTAAAGATAAGATAGAAGGCAGCTTCTTTATTGTAGATCATCAGACGCGAGAAATTGCCGGAGTTTGGCTATAGTTTTGATGATTCTGTTTCTCTTGCAAGAAATTACTTTTGCTCGACGTTCTCCGGACGGACTTTTATAGTGTTCTGCATAGATGTAGCCATGTAGTGGGCCTATGGATGTGTGGATGTGTGGAGGGGCCTCTCCACTACGACGTCATACAATCAGGAATGGGGAAGTCCAACAATCAATTAGCCTCTTTTCCAAAAGTGCAAATAACGGTTTTGACCCTTTCAACAAGGGCAGTATCTTTAGGTATTTGCATATTTCAGAAATGACATTTTTGTACGTTAGAAGTGTAAACACTGTGTTTTTTTACGGCTGCCCTTTCAAAAAGCTAGAATACATTTTCGCATTTTTTAAGTGGGCTAATATTGTTAGGTATGTACTTTGACGTTTTGCCTTTTTCCAACCGTTATTTTCATTTTTGCCTATTTTTTTCTTCGAAACTCTATTTCCAGCCCAAATCTTTTATGACGGTCACATTTGGAAGGCTCCATGTGAGAATCTTTTCCTGGTTCCTGGGACTTCTTTACTCCTTCTTCCTCCAGTTGAGTCTCGTCTATAGAAGGGCGAAGCTTTTGTCTGTACCCTATATCCCATCCTTGTGTCTGTAACTTCCTCCTTGAGAGCTGGATAGATGTATATAGTATATGTATAGGGCGGGCGAGGGCAGTGTAAAAGTTTGGACTTGCCACATACGTCAGTGTGGAATCTGTGAGTGTACGGACGTACATACGAGGTGGTTCTCTCATTGTGGACGAAGGAGGAAGGGATAGGGTCGCTCTTGGTTGGTGTTTAGTCCGCAACGAGAAAGAATCATTAACTACTTTTAGCGGCTTGTTGGGTTAACTGAGGCGAACACTGCGGCTCGCAATAATTAAAGGAAGTCTACCAGTCTACCGTGTGTTTGCACTTGATTCCAGCTAATTCGCAGCATCCAGTCTTCTATCACCTAAGTCGAACTGGAACAAACTTCTCCGTCTCTCTCTCTCTCTCTCTCACTCTCTACCTCTTTTCTTTTCTTCCCCTCTTGGAAAAAATACATCCAGCCGGTGTTTCTCCGATTTAAGGCTCAACACGCAGATTAGTTACAGTATTACTCAAGGCTTTACCAATTTTACTTTTCGTTTTCTACCAAAACAGGAGCAATAAAATTAGGAGCTGAGTATTTTAGAGCCCAAAGTATTATACGGTCGTAGGAAGCGTGTGGACAGCTCAAAAACCTTTTTTCTTCCTGTTAAAGGAAATTATTGTGAGGAGAGCGGAGAATCCTTGCCGAGTGTCTTTCTTCCACCAAAATATCTATTACAATTGATTTTACTTATGTACCACCATTATGATGAGTGCCCCGGCCGCTGGTACCACTGGTACTTCCGCTAGCCTAGGTATTTTATATGTAGATACATAGCCAGGGAAAATCCATATACCTCCAGCCCAGGCCAGGGTATAGAACCACCTTACCTACCTACCTCTCAATGACTTGCTGAAGGAGTAGACGACAGCTAAAGAGAATTGTCTCTTATGCAAAAAAAAAACAAAAAAAAAGAGTTAGTCGTGGGTAACGACCAGGGCGCTTTTTCTAATGCAATGCTTCCTTATGTATGGGACCAAAGAGGAATTTAAAGCCATTATTTAGCACTCCAGTCAGCCGAACATTCATGTTGAAAATCAAGTGCTTCGGTCGACCCTTTCCTTCCCTGGCTATATACCTCCACAGTCCTGGTGCGAAGTCATTCCACAACATTAAATTATGTACTTACTAAGATTTATAACTATGTAAGAAATTTGCAAATTTTTGTCGAGAAACTTTTCCCTTCCATAGCTATATGTAGTATGTATACTAGTGCTAGCTATCTGTTCTGCATGGGATTGGGACGAGCATTGCGTTTCTGAAATTGTATCTTAAGTTTTTCGACAAAGTCGACCAAAGGATCTCTCGATGTGAATGAGTTGAATTTTTATGTTTTTATAGGTGTCATTTGAGACAACTCAACGGGATTCATAACTTTAGTTCCACACACACACACACACCACAAGAACAAGAAAAAGAAGAGGAAAAAAATGAGCAAAAGTACAGGGAAAGGAACAACTTTGCATGGATTGTATTTTTCTGTCGGGCGGATCCCATAGTCTGCAACAAACTTTACAGCATCATTTCCCTTTAACTCATCCTATAGTCTCATACATATATATAGGTATAGGTAAGGTATACCATGCCAGCTAACGAGTCATATAATAGTATAGCCTCCAATGACATTTGGCGGGTCTCTGTCTTTCCCTGGCTCTGACTAATCCATATATCCGACCTTTGTCTCCAGACGTGGAGCCTGTCCAATATTAGGGCATCAAAAATAATCCATCAGTTCGAAATAAAATGATTGTATTTTTGCACACTTTATTTTTTATGTCCAAATGGCACAAGGTAATATTTGCGAAGGCCCTATACATAGGTAGTAGGTAGGCTCTGTGCCATTATAGCTCGTGTCATCTACATTATCTGCTTTTGGAAGTGTTCAGTGCTCAGTGTTCGATAGTTTCATGTGTATGTATGTGTGTCCAAGTGAGCGCGTACCTATGGAAGAAGTGTTGGGCGATGATATATTGACAGTACTTACAATAGATTATACAAGTTTCCACTGTTAACACGAAGACGGAGACACTGACAAAAAACAACACCAGTGCAGATGTGTATTTACATACATGTGTATGCAATGCGCCTGTTCTTGTAACCAGTTCCTTTGACGTACGTAAAACAATGACTCAGACAAAAAAAATATAAATCTCATGTAGATAATTGTAATTATTTTTGTATCTATTTTTACGAGACAATACGATGCAGATAAAGGAAAGATGATATTCTTTAATTTAATTTGAATGTCAAGGAACGATAAAGGAGGGGAAGCTATAGGCGATGCCGTACAGGGAGCACATACATAGCGCAGCTTACAGGTAGTGAACGACGCTATAAGGTTTGGTATGGGATGCTATGCTATGCTTGGCTATGGGCTGGCAGTGTCGTGCCTTGTAATGGTTTTGTCATAAAATATTTTTCTAAACTGCACATTCATGCGCAATCTAAAGGATTTGATGCGGATTTTGAAGTGTTTGAAATGCATCGGGAGGGATAATGGATATTTTTACATGGTGTAAAGTTTGATACGAGGCTAATATGGGAGGATGCAAAAAAGAAAAAAGTTTCAAAGTGCGTTGACAGAGATGATCGAGGGATCACATTCAATATAGACAGATCCTATGCATAAACCAAGCCAACTACGTATGCACTACTACTACCTGTCCGTCCGTCCGTCCGTGTGTCCGTCTGCAGTGGTAATAGTAGTAATAGTAATCGTAGTGGTAATAATAATAATAGTAATAATAAAAGGTTGTGGGACTGGAGAGCGCCAGAGTGAGTATTGGCTCTGACTGAGAGAGATGAATGTTTGACATTATGATCATTGGTCATTGTTATTCTGATTATGGATTCAAGGTCTTGGTGAATATCAGGCAGGAGTCGAGCATTGAGAACGATCGAAAATCTTTCTTCTTAATTAAATATCACAGTTGGATATCAAATGCAAGTGTGTCCTCATATATCCGCACCTGCATACTAACGAACTCTTGTCATTGCTCTTTCCTTACCTATAAATAAATATCTCTTCCCTTTTTATTAATGATCTTGACTCTGCTCTGTAAGGAAGGATTAATCCCATCCTCAGTCTATCTTTCTCTCTCTCTCTCTCTCGTACTCAACCAGCAACCAGCCACCAACCATACCCTCGTCCCTACACTAACTTGTACTCTGCATACTACCTACCTACTTGTTATGGCCAAACCACTGCACTGCACTACAGATAATGCATAAATTGTAGATGTTGTAAAACTATAGGGAGGCCCCGTTGAAAACTACTCCGTCGAATTTGTAGAATTTAATACGTCTAGGCCCGTCGTCGGAACATGCTTTGGGTAACGAGAGTGAAAATTTTTAGTCACCGAAATATTAGTGGGCATGTTCTATCTCTGCTTAAACATTTAAAGATTGTGTTTATACAAGAGGAAAAAAATGGAAAAATATTTTTTTTATCTTGGGGAAGCGTACAAGTGGTCATCATCATCATCATCATCATCTTCCTCGTGATCATCAGCACCGAGAGAGCCTACTCGTGTTAAAGGGAAGGAAAGACACACATGTCCTGGATCTATGAAGGATGTTACGACCCTTCGGAGGGCCCCTCTTTCTTAAGCTCAATAAGAGATCAAGACCTGATAAGGGATCTCTCTAGCTCTATCTCTCTCTCTCCTCGCTCAGGCTTTGTCATTTTGATCGAATGGCTGTTTTGGACATTCCTCACAATATTAATGAGACGGGCATGGGATTTGTGCGACAGTCAAGTCTCTCCATTGTATTCTTCGACCATCTTTCTTCGGACCTAGTCTTTGTCCTCCGTCCTCACTTACCTTCCATATGCTCCGACATGGGGAATCTATACATAGGCGTAGGGATGCGGATGCTTAGTATGCTTGTAGGAAGGTGGGAGAAAGACTTCCACCCATACATCCAGCGTCTAGATCTCGGTAGCCCATTCCCATATTGTATCCCCAGTTCCAGCCCTGCTTTTCTTAACCTATTCGGAACTGTGAAGCCATCAACCATGGAAAGAATGCTTTCAAAAAGTGTTCATTGTACAATAAACTTTTTCAAACAAGAAATTAGCCTTTTCAGAAAGGTCAAAACTAGTAACTAACGCTTTTAAAAAAGGTCAAAACAGGAAATTAGCGTTTTCAGAAAGGTCAAAACTAGTAACTAACACTTTTAAAAAAGGTCAAAACAGGAAATTAGCGTTTTCAGAAAGGTCAAAACTAGTAACTAACGCTTTTAAAAAAGGTCAAAACAGGAAATTAGCGTTTTCAAAACGGTCAAAACTAGTAACTAACACTTTTAAAAAAGGTAAAAACAAGGAATTAGCGTTTTCAAAACGGTCAAAACAAGAAATTAGTTTTTTTAAAAAGGTCAAAACTAGTAACTAACGCTTTAAAAAAAGATATAAACAAGAAATTAGCGTTTTCAGAGAGATGTAAAACTGGATATATTACCGTTTCGAAATGGTTAAAGGTCTCCGCGAATGCATGATCTCGTGAAGGGAATTACACACAACAATAATACTGCCTTGTGTCTATAGATAGATTTCTGTCCCTGTGCCTAGGTATGTATGCGAGTGTGATCCAGATAATAGGTGGAAGATGCAAGTTTGTACTAAGTACTCAACTGAACATCCACCTCCACCCACGGTCAACAAGAGAGGACAGAACTGAAGGAACGACGGGCAGACTGAGTCGTGAGTGCTAATACTTATGTACGTGTATTTATGATACATACGTACTGCCTGCCCCGAAAACTTTTCAGTAATATGACCGGTCCACCAACTTGCAACTGCATTGTCACTTTTTCTTGTACATCACTTAATTTTTTTCCCTCACAACCATTGTTAGTACGTCAACCCTCATAGACTTTTTCCATAACTTACTCGGTCCTACTACCAACTACGGCGTAGATACACCAATTGGGAACTATCCATTGGATTTTTGCCGTTCCTCCTAGTCTCCTATCCTTCCCTAGTCCCTACTGGGACAGTGAAATGAGATGCTGTAGATCAGTAGATCAAACCAATGCAATCCAATGCAATGTCTTCTGTGTCGGGTGTTTATTCAATTCTCAAATCTAGATGAATACCCATGGACAGAGAGAGAGCGAGAGACACGCATCAAAATCCATACTGTGTCCAAGTCCGTAATAAATGTCCCATAGCAGTCCCAGGACAATAATGCATATGCTTGGAGGGCACACATGGACATTCTGTTAGTGTCAGGGTAGCGGTCAAATTATGTCGCTGTTGGACCAATTCAATTTCAATCGAGTATAGGCAGTAGTAATCTATAAATATATGGACCACAATGTAAGCTATACTAGCAAAATGCTACATGCACAGTTAATGATAATGAAAAATGACATTCCGCGAGGACGGTACTCTACTCACCTGCTTATGTTTTGGTCTAACGATAAGTAATTTTTGAAATATCATCCCAAACAATTTATACCCCACAAACTATGGGCTTGTAGTGAGGAATTTAGTGCATTGTGCATGTGTGACAACAAACAGCAGAACATGTATTTGAGATACAGGCTCCAGATAACGGCTCAAGGAATGAGTGGAGCTGTACACACATACATAATAACAACTTTGTAACCAAAAGTAAGTGTACATACCTATACAAGTTTGGGCTATGCCTATACCTATGTGTATTATTTTCTTAATCTTTTCCTTTTACTGATCCTAATACCTATGTGCTTCCCAAGAGCATTTTAAACGAAAAGGGAAATACCAAGTGTATTGTAGTAGCCGTAGTAGTTGTAGCAGTAGTAATAGCAGTTTACTCAGTTAAGCAAAGGAGCCTGCCGGTGCCGGTAAGGCAAGGCAAGGTATAGGAGCATCTACATATATGTATAGGTATGTATGTGCTTAATGGGCTAGCACGTAGTAGACTGAGAAACAATAATAATAACTGAGGAATTTAGTAAAAGTCATAAGAATAGACTCGAGACTGGAGTTTGTGAGGTGAAGTGAGGTGAAGTGTTGGTTCGGGAAGGGAAAGAGGTGGTGTGGCTTCTTGCCGTCTGTGCCTTGGCCGTGTGTGGAGTGAAGATGTTTGTCTATTGGATGGGTCTAAAAAAGGGTAAACTTTGATATTAGTAGGATAATGATAGGTGATGAAGATAGGGAGCATAGAGAGAGAGAGAGAGAGACGGAAAGTAGGCGCATTTAATGTAATGAATAAATGCAAATGTGACAATGTAAATGAGGAGGATGCGGCGTGGGTAGGTGCCTCTAGAGCCATTGGTCCTGTCCGTCCACGGCCTCGCCCATTCTTTAACAAACACATATACAGAGAGAGAGAGAGAGAGAGAGACCAGACTTAAAGAGTGAGTGAGAGACATATAGAGACTCTTACAGACAGTAGAATCGTGAAGGCCGTACGGCAGGAAAGAGTTGAGTTGGTCTCTTCTGCACTGTACATGGAGGAAGACTAGGCAGGGAATGGATTGCTCTTGGTTATGAGTCTCCGGACTGCTCCTCCAAAGCCAGAGAGAGAGAGAGAGAGAGAGAGAGAGAGAGAGAGAGAGCGAGAGAGCCCCTCATCATGCCCCTTTCTTGCATAACCTTACGCTAAAATAATTAAAACAACGAATAGGGTCCGCTTTGATGAATCTGGGATTCTCCTGAGTTGAATCCGACCCCATTGGTTGCTTAAGTTAAAGATAATGAACACGTGGTTCATGCGCGTCCTCTCCGTCTCGATTTTCGTAATTAATATCTTCACTCTAATTTAGTCCTGAGAAGGCCGTGCTCCAGAGCGAACGTGCGAAAGTTTTCCTCTGCCTCCAACCAAACTCGTGCTTGTCTTCGGAAACGACACACCGCACACAATCTCACACACACTCACTCTCTCACACACACACAGTACTATCCTATACAGATAGTATACCTACCTTCCTAGATATATATGTATACCCTCTCTCTCTCTCTCTCTCTATCTCTCCGTCTCTCTCTAACACACACACATTTTTACCAGTCAAGAGAAAATAAACCCTTCAAACACACCACGACTCCACTCTCTTGTGTACTCTCAGCTTAACCAACTTACACAACTACTACAAATATTCTCTCGGCTCTTATCATACGGCGGACGTAGGGCAGTTTTCCTTTTGTTCTTCTTCTGTCAAAGTCTGACGACTTTTCCCCTCGTCCGTGGGCAAAAAATAGACAAAAAAGTGGTGACGTTCCGTAGTGTTGTTGTTATTGTTGTTGTTGATCGTATTGTTGTATCGTATCGTATCTTAGGAGTGTGCAAAAATAAAAAATCAACAAATACGCATACAAATACCTACATAGATTTGTCAAAACGCTAAATGTACAGGTGATTACTGTATATATATATATATATATTTATGAACATGGACATTTATGGACACATTACTGTGAATTGTGGAATCATTGTATAAAAGTTTGTATAAGAAGAAGAATAATTAAACAAATAAATGATTTTAAAAAAACAAACAAAACATACAACTTTGTATTATTAATATTGTGACTTAGTGGGTTAGATACATAGATACAATTGGAAAATAAAAAGGGAGGGAGTAATTAAAAGATAGGAAATAATAGACTTGATTTTTACAACTTTTTATTTATTGTTCCGAGTCTGTGACAGTGTCAAATGGTGAGTAGTGACGGAAGAACTCCTCGTACACTCGTTATTATTGCGCTTTGTCCACGTGGACAGTGAACTTGACGGGAAATTGAGTGCTAGTATCAATTTTCACGTCTCTCTCTCTCTCTCTCTCTTTCCCTCTCTCTCTCCCAGTCCACCGTCTTCGGTACTTTCTTCGACTATATAGCTATATTTCTATATATAGCTCTACAGATATGGTCAGTGGAGCTTGCGATTAGCTCTTTGAATCCAATCCTCTATAATATTATAACTCGAAACCTGCCTGCCTGCCTGCCCCTCGTCTGACTTTCCATATCTCTCTCTCTCCATGTACTACTATGTGTGGGGAGTCTGACTCGTGAACAAGTAACTTGCCATTCTGTCAAAAGACGTAAAAACAGTCTATGTATGGGAAGTCTTGCATAACATATATAACATATATCATTATTATTATTATTATATAACATGACATCGAACATAGACTGAAAGCTTGACAGCTTCTCAGAAGTCGCGAGAAGAAGTAGAAGAAGAAGGAGAGAGAAAAAAAAAGTTTTTACAGATTCGGTCCAAATCAACTTCTTACTCTTAGCACACGTTCAACATTATAGGTACGTTACTCTTGCGATAAAGGCAAGTCAGTGCTGACCAGTCAAAATGTTATACATCCATGAACTTTTGAATTATTTCCGACTATAACTGTAGCTGTAGCGTATGTTTTTTCATAGATTGTAGAAATACTAGAAATGTTGTAATAATAATACCTACCCATATAATTATAGACACCCTTTAATTAAAAATTCATACTTTTTTTGTTTTTTTTTATTAATTCAGTGAATACATATATGGATGTGGCCCGAAGAAATAATGACTATAATAAAAAAAAAGTAACTCAAATAATGTAAAGGGAAACGCGACTGTAAAATATCTACAAAAATGGTGAAGTATGACGTTGACAAAGTATTTAAAGTGCATCCGATAAACGTTTTTTCCACAATATCAACACCTGTTCGAGTAACCCTTTACGACTCACTGAGTGTCTGAACACTCACTCAACGCAGCAGCTATCAGGAGTGTGTTTGCCAGTGAAACCGAAAGAGAGCATGGAATCAACATTTTTCACTAGTATACCCTATAGTACGGCTAGTTAGTAGTCATAAGGTTTCCAGTGACTCTGTGTCTGCGCTTTATATACAGCAGTGAATATATACATAGCAGTATATAGTGTTAATGTGAACCCATTCGTCGACCAAGGACCTTATTAAAAGCTTTGTGAAAATCCTCTTCGCACTTTGAACCAATTGACCGTGGAAAAATTTTTGCCGACATAATTAATTCATAGAAATAATGACAATAAACTTATTATACTTAAGTACTAAAAGTACACCAAGTGTAATTTTCCAATTGGAAATCCTTGTCTTAATGAATTGACTCCGGAAGTATGTAAAACTATTCGTGTCGCACGGTAACAAGGAAAGAAATTCAATTGGAAGAAAAACTATTTGGAAAGAAATTCCCTGTGACTGTGTGCTGACAGCCTTTTGTTTTTTGATTTAGTCTGCCTTCATTATAAAAATAAGGTAAGTGCTACCTCGGAAGCTGTGGCGAGCATTTTATTCAATTTATGATTATTCCTTAATATTTTTAATACTGTAGGAGTGTACAACACCTCTACGCATGCATATTATTATTTTCTGTATCAAAATCACACACCATTTTCCTTTTAACGAGCAATTTTGTCGGCTATCACGCAAAAATATTTTTATAGGTACAGACAGATTGCCTATAGGTATCTGTAACACCTGGGAATAACAAAGACTGTAATATATGATGAAGGTACTCTCGTAATTGCCCCGGCCCCATTGCCCCATTGCAATAGGCCTTACTTTAAAGTCGGTTTTTTGTATCAATTCATTGCCATTGCATTGTGAGCTCTCTACATTTATCTCCCTGCGTGTATCATGATGTTACAAAGTTACCTAATTGTGACGGTTGGTAGCGTCGTCTAGACTAAGCACCACATTACAAAAGTGCACACCGATATTCCTTCCTATTCTTCTTGAGCCACTTTCCCAGTGCTGGTTCTTATACGTTATAAAAGAGCAGGGGAAAAAATATATATTTTTCTTAACTACTTGCGATAAGTTTCATGAAAGTAGTACGTATCCTACACCTGCTACCTGTTTCCACTCTTTCCACTGTTTCCAACAATAGCATTTACAATTTACACTATAGCTCTGACAGCAGTCTCTAATTATTTCTCTGGCCATAACTAATTATGAAAAACAAACTGCTACTTTCCTCATAGTGCCAGTCTAAAAGAGTGTGTAAGAGTGGAATTCCTTTCATCGAATGTTGGATTTTATAGTCAATGTGGTTTGTAGTTATGAAGCAATTCATGAGGATTCATTGAGTGATACTCCTTCGTCTACGGCTCGGAAACATATCAAATATCCGTATGCGTTTACATGATCCTACGAGTGGCTGAACAACTTCCCGGTTTCTCTTTGAAGCCATGGAGAATCTACCGCGGGCTTTCTTTTCATCACTTGAGTTTCGAGAAAGGAGTGAGTAACAGTGAGAGAGAGAGAGAGAGAGGGAAACGAAGGAAGAAAAAGACTCTGTGCATTAGGATCAAGATGATTATAGTTGCAAAGTTATACTTATCGGCTCAATAAGCTTGCCGAACCGTTTGCTGGTGCTGGTGCTGGTGCTGGGGCTGGTTTTGCCAATGCCAATGCTACTAGTGTGTACAAAAGAAATCCAGTCGACTTATATAATACCAACCAAGGTAGCTACGCAGTCCCACTACAATCCAAGGTATACATACATGAGACTCACTCATAAGACTCTTCTTCTTCTTCATCTTCTTTCCCTTCTCCCAACTTCCGTCTCCTCTGTCTAACGATAAGTTTGTGTCGAGGAAGGGAAAAAAAATACACATTTTTTTCCCCTTTCTGTGTCAGACGGCTGTATCATGTGTTGGCATGACACTGAAAGCAGACGGAATGCTGTCATTCCAACTATTTCCAAAAGAAGTAATCGATTTACACTTTTGCAATTTGCATAAAAAAACAGGTAGATAGCTCCTTGTTTACTGTACTAGACTGGGGTGGTGCGTGGAGCGGTATATATTATCATGGGAGTGCATTGGATTATTGGATATGAGACAAAATACAAAACAAAAATCATTATTATTGTGGGAAGGTGATACTTTGGTTTTGTTTTATAGACGAGTAGACATGGGAAAGGGATGCGTATGTACATAAAGTACTGCCAGGGCTAAGCATGAGATGGAATGACTGGTTAGTTGAGTTGAGTCTGACTAGTGTGTAGTTCTGAGTTCTGGTGACTAGTAGGATGGAATGAGAGCTGAAAGAAGTTGAGTTGTTTTGCATGGGATTAGCCTCCGCTTTGGCTTGGTTTGGTTTGTTGGAAGAGAGAGAGAGAGTGAGAGAGAGATAGAAATGAAATGACTGTGGAATTGAGGATCCGAGTAGTGAGTGAGGGTACGAGAGTTTGTACGGAGAGAGAGGAGAGGATGGCAGTGGCGCTTTGAGCTTGATGATTATGATTTGCTGTGTCGTTATTCCTTCTTTAGTTTGAGATGGTTGATTCTAAAGCTGCCCGTGTTCGTGTGCGCTTTCGGTTTCACGGGACACGACGCAATCGCAGTCATTATCCCAAGCCCCGCATTAATTAGGACCTCAGTCGATCGTCATGCAAATAGCAAGACTTTCCCTCACTCAAGCAGTCGATGGGAAGCTGCACATCCACGCGGACTGCTCTTTAGTTCCTAACTACCATAATACGTCTATGTATCTGTTCTACCTCGCATCTCATCCCACTATTACTACTACTACTACTTCTTCATCATCATCATCCACCACCACCACCACCACCACCGCCAGATCTATCCTGTACAAAGTGTGTGTCCACCTCTCACCTTTATAGTTTTACACTTGAACATTTCAGACCTTTCTTACCCGCCACTACGTATGTACACTAGAATATAACGAGTTACTGTCCCAATCACCCAGCTATCTACCTATATATCTATACGTATATATATATATCTATTATATATATATATATCTTCATCAGTGTGTTCAGTTTAGTGTGAGTCGTTTTTCGTTTTCGTTCTCGATTTCGATTTCGCTTTGGATTTCTGTTCTCATTCGGATCTACGATCTACAGCACCAAAACGGTCAACGGGAAAAAAAACAAAACAAACTCTGCCTAATAAGAGTCAGTTACTATATATTTTACATACAAACCAAATCCAGGGCAGTACTCGATTGTCAGAGTGCTCGTTGTGACTTGTTTACCTACTATATAGTCGACCTTTCCAGTTTCCTTTCAGTTTGAAAAGCAAAGGAAAGCAAAGTTAAATCATCCTTGTTTTTTCCAAGTTGATAATATTCACACACACAAATTTTTGGAATCCAAACACCCAGGTAAATCAAAAAACAAAAAAATGTTTCAACTTTAAAAACGCAATCATCTCTTTAGTCAGAGACAGAGTGTAGTAAACAAATAAAAGGCGAACGTGATATGTGAAAGAACTAAAGCACAAAGTTAAAGTCAAATTCAAATTCAAATACAAATACAGTCAATTTGTGACAATATTATTTTTTATTTCAACTTAAATTCAGTATTATTATGATTACAATGTACAGTACAGGAACTATTAGTACAGATAAATATGATAGTAGTTGTAGTGGGAGGGAGAAAGAAAATGACAGGCGGACAGACAGACTGACTCCCTCTTTTCACAAATGTATATATATATATTGTATATGTATATGAGGGTACGTTTGAATACAGTTGAATGACAAAGTCAAAGGGAAAGTCAAAGTTGAGTCAGAGACATTATAGAGTATGAAAGATTGTAAAATATTTATATTCCTCCGATGTATCTTCTTCAGCGGACACCCAACCCAGTGTCTCTCTTGTAGCCTCGTAAGCAATTACTCCCCAAAGTAAGATAACAAAGTGAAAACACTCAAGTTAGCGGAGGGAGCCTAGTAGGCGACGTTGACGTTCTATGGTGTCTCCATAGATTTTTCCAATTGAATTTTTTTTTTGGATAATTTTTGTCCCACCCCAAGCACGGGCAGAAACACAGTCCAAGATAGAGACAGAGAAAGAGAGAGAGAGAGACAGAACTTAGTGAGAGGACACACAATCACAAATTTTTCCTAGATTTCAACGATTTCCTTGGATTTCACTGAGTTTGATGACTCTGGGTGGAAGAGTAGACGAAAAACACGAACGATCTAGATGCCGAAAAGAAGGAAACTGAAAGGCTGGGATAAGTTTGCGAGTCTCAAAGGCGCTGGGTTGGTTTTGTCGGTTGAGGCCAGTGTGTAAGGAAGTATATAGGGACTTCTTTCCTTGTTGGAAGTTGTAGTCAGTCCGTCGACATGGAGAGAGAGAGAGAGAGAGAAGAAGTAGCCCAGTGTCAGTGCGTTTCCTCTCCTTCCTCTCATGTACAGCCAAGTGGGGAGACACACAGTCAGTTCAGTTGGCTCTCTCACTGGGCTGCTGGTTTGGTTTTTTCGATGGATGGATGGTCCTTTACTTCACTGTACTTTACTTGAATGAGTATGAGGCTCCGTATATACGTCCGTCCATCCGTCCGTCCGTCCGTCGGTCCGTCCGTCTGTTCGTCCGGCCGTGAACAATTCCCTTTGGATGCGTATCTATATCCATGCACACACATGACGTCAAGTATACGCACACAATGTACAAGTACATCCCTGTACCGTCCCTGTATGCCGGGAATGCAGTGCAGTTGCAACAGGGGAAAATGTTCTGTACGGATGGTCGGGGAACTTTTCCAAAAATAAACCAGAAAGAGTGAGTGAGTGAGAGAGAGAGAGAGAAAGAGGAAAAGAAAGAGGAAAAATATAAATATACGCATCGGCTATACTCTATATAGATAACAGAGTGTGCACTGTCTATAGGGGGCTATGCTGCCCAATAATGCCAAACACGTTGGTCAAAAGCAAAAGCTCACTTGTATGAGAGTAGTAGTAAGCAGGAGGAAATAGTGAGTACATAGTAGTAGCATGACTTGGCTTTGGCTTTGGCTTTGCCTTTGACTTCACTTGACTCACTAGTGTGCACTATGTATGAAGCTATAGGTATATTCATTTTTATCCGGTGTACATGATCTCAGCTGCACGTACTTACATACTGAGGAGGCTGAAATGTGAACGGAAACGCACATTACGCTCCAGGATGATTCAGTTAAAAACATGAAGTCATAAAGTCAATGTTCTGTTCGCGTTTTTGACGATACCATTTCATTTATGATACGTCATATTATTAACTATTCCATGACTGAGAGTCTGAAGGCGTTCTCTGATTAAGCGGCTGAATTATGAGACCGAGTAGTAGTGGAGGCCTATAGATAGATGTCTATGACTATATAATGTGTGCTATATGAATATTAATTAGTTGAGAATTAATTTCAGGATATATCTGCTACGTCCTGTTTATTTTGGCTTTGGCTTGGAAGAGAGCGAAAGAAAAAGACAGACGTTGAGAAAGGAGCTCAGCAAAGTGTTGTTTGTGGTGTTTTTATCCTGTTCCATGTAAAAATAAAATAAAATTTACGGGAAAAGCACATCTCCATCAAAAAATCCCACAGCGTACGCTAACGATAAGTATAAGAGGGCGAAAGAAGGGAAGGGAAGAAGAAGTGGAAGAAAAAAAAACTTAATACATAGAATTATAAACAAAAAGACTGTACGTTACGTTGGAGTGTTTAAGGACGAACTATATATAACTATATGGACGATATATACCTATAAGTTGAGTGTAGTATACATATATATATATATCTTATATAATAATTGTACCGTATAATTATAGCAAGTTCAGACTTGCATGTATGTACTATATGTGTGAGTCTAACTCATCATCCTACTATATACAATGTTCCTATTGCATCCGTGTGTTTCGTATCGAGTTCCTACAAGAATAACTACCGTTACTTCTGCTACTACTACTACTACTACATTACATTACTATTAAACATTACTACTGCTTCTATAATTCGACTCAGTCAAGTCATTTTGCTGATGCTACAGATAAACTGCCCTTTCATATTTCCCTCGGTAACGAAGGTAAGCACCCAGCACAGCCACTTTCCTATTTTCCACATTTTAGATGTATTTAATAGAACAAATGTACCTATGTATAAGTACTACTATGTATAATACTAGTCTATATTTATATACCTATTTATTCCCTTGGATTGCATTTGGTGGGTTGGTGTTAGTTTCACTCTTGCCTCGTCGCCACTCCGATATTAATTTTTACAACGTATGACATTTTTGATTTTGATTACTTTTGGTGGGCCAAATCTTCCTCAGTGGAAGCACTAAGAGGAGGATCGAAAACGCTAAAGATATTAACACGTGATTATTGCAGGGCTAGAGAGATGCTCTCTCTCTCCCGTTGCCTCTGTGTAAATTTGCATTTGCCAGCCAAGGGGAATTGTGGGTGTGTAAGTAGTTAAAATAGTATCAAGAGAAACCGTGAAAGATTACACTACGCATATAGGTTGGGGCAATAGGGAGACTATAGACGTCGACTATAGACCCTGGCTATATAAGAGAGAAAGATTGAAAAGGGATGGGTATATAGATAT
>JAQFZC010003105.1:0-20014 GCA_034695205.1 Dicyrtoma fusca
CTGTAACGTATACTGAGTCCGTTGGGCTATCCTCGATGGAGGACAGTGTCATCTTTATTTTGTATAATAAAGTTTGTTTTTCTCTCTACACATTTTTGAAAGGGTGCAAAGTTTCCTATTTACACGTTTCTGAAAAGATGCAAAGTGTTCTATTTACGTATTTTTGAAAAGGTGCAAAGTGTCCTATTTACAATTTTTAAAAAGGTGCAAAGTGTTCTTTTTACCCATTTTTGAAAAGGTGCGAAATGTTCTTTTTACACATTTTTGAAAAGGTGCAAAATGTTCTTTCTACATGTTTTTGAACAGGTGCAAAGTGTCCTATTTACAATTTTTGAACCGGTGCAAATTGTCCTATTTACCTTCACGCTTTTAATTGCTGCGCTGTTAAGGTTTTATTATTTACAAAGAATGTTTTGTAAAAAGTCCGTTGATTAATCCCTGCTTATGCTTCCTATGATTTGTACATGGAATGTTTGCTGAGTTCAAAGCCACTTGCTTTTTGCCAGCGTTTAAGGTGGCTATTGTTGTGTTAGGTGTTATTGGAATTAGGTGGTGCGGGCAGAAGTTGAGAAGGTTTCCCATCTCTTGAGCCCACGCATTTTTAATGTATTCGATACTGCACTTTTGAGAATGACCTAGATACGTCACTTTGCTTCTTCAGCTACGATAGCTCTTGCTATACCCCAGCTGCCCTTCTGTCTCTGGCTCTGTCTCTGGCCCTGGCTCGCTCTCTGCCTTGTGACTTTTATAATACTTGTGACTACGTACGTGCGGTTATACTTGTCTTTGTCTTTCCCTTGGCGTCTGGCTTTCTGACTCGAGTCACTTTGAGGCTTGAGGCCGACGGGGAAAGAAAACGTTGAGCGTTAAACATGAGACACTTGACATAACATTAATGCAATCGTTTTCTCTACTATTTCACTTTAGTTCCACTTCCATTCCATCGTACAGGCCTACAGTAATACTTCCATAGCTTTTTCCCCTTTCAGTTTGCACACTGTATGGACCTACATAGAGCTGGAATCAGATTTGAGTCGAAAAGATCGACCAAAGAAGCCCAAGGAAGCAAAAACCGACCGACCCAAGACCACCGCAGCCGCTTTAACCTTTTAGAAACGGTAATTTCTAGTTTTGACCTTTTTGAAAGTGTTAGTTACTACTTTAGAACGTTTTCAAAAATGTCGATTTCTAGTTTTGACCTTTTTGAAAGTGTTAGTTACGACTTTAGAACGTTTTCAAAAATGTCGATTTCTAGTTTTAACCTTTTTGAAAGTGTTAGTTACTAATTTTGAACGATTTTAAAAATGTCGATTTCTAGGTTTGACCTTTTTGAAAGTGTTAGTTACTAATTTTGAACGATTTTAAAAATGTCGATTTCTAGGTTTGACCTTTTTGAAAGTGTTAGTTACTACTTTTGAGCGTTTTTAAAAATGTCGATTTCTAGTTTTGACTCTATTGAAAGTGTTAGTTACCACTTTTGAACGATTTCAAAAATGTCGATTTCTAGTTTTGAAAGAAGTGTTATTTACTACTTTTGAACGTCTTTAAAAATGTCGATTTCTAGTTTTGACCCTTTTGAAAAAGTTAATTTGTAGACTAAACACTTTTGTAAAACATTCTTTCCATTGTTTCCCAGTTTCGAATAGGTTAAAAGACCAGCCGAAGGAAGAAGAAGAAGCCAGGCGACCAGGCAAACGGGCAGGCAAGGAAAGAAGGACGAATAGTGTGTCACATTTCATTTCACTCGGATTTGCTCCGCTCTCCCATCTCCATTCATTTTATTTCATCTCTGACTTTTCCATGGCATTGCGGCAGGGAAATCTATGGGCGGCTTGTGCCGTCTGCCCCATGTGTGTTTCTGGCCAACCAAGGGCCTTATAGCCATGGTCATAGCCTAGCCAAAGACCGAAAGCAAGTGTAAAAAGCAAGCATTTTTGAAGTCATTTCCTTGGGTTCTATGTGCAGAAGAAGTTAGTTGGATGGTGTGTGTGTAAAGTATATGGCTATCGCATATTGCATGACCATTAAATGAAGTGACAGTTTTTTTTGCGTTGTTAACTTTTGCCTCTTTGCACTCCTCCCGTTGGTGGTGGTGGTGGCGGTGGTGCTCATAACAGCTACAGAGATCATACTCGTAGAATTATGGGGAAGGTAGACAGACACTCCTTTCATTTCATTGTTCCAAAAAAAATCTCGTAATATCCACAAAATCTAAAAATCCTCACTTGCTTTATGGGTGTGTGTGTGTGTGTGTGTGTGTGTGCTGTAGCTATATAGATTTTTGGTGGATAGCTCAGTTCAAGGTTCAAAAAGGGCTATGTCGGTGTGCGAAATACAGTTTTTGAATGCAGAGCAGTAGCATTAGCATTAGCAAAATAGTGAAATGATTTTTATATAAGGTAACTAGTAATTTGGCGAAATTTTTAATGTTCCTACCTACCTAAATTGTTATTTGCTTTGTTTTGTAAATACATATGTTGTTTTGCACCTTTTTGATATAATAAATTAAAAGGCTTTTAGTTAGTGTCTTTTAGTGTGGGTCAGCATGTTTTAATGCTATTTGTCCATGTTTTTGAAATGTGTAAATATGCTGTTTTACATTGTTTTGAAATGTGTCAATTGTGCCGTTTTGCATGGTTTTGAAATGTGCATGCATGCCATTTTGCACGATTCTAAAATGCTTCAATTAGGTATGCTGCTTTGCAGTTTTGAAATGTGTAAATAGGGTTACCGTGCACAGTTTTTGAAATGCGTCAATTATGCCGTTTTGCTTGTTTTTGAAATGTGTAATTATGCCGTCTTGTATGTTTCTGAAATGCGTCAATTATGCCGTTTCGCATGTTTTCGAAAAAGGTTAGTTATGCCGTTTCGCATGTTTTTTAAAAGAGCCAATTGTGCCGTTTTGCAAGGTTTTTGAAAGGTGTAAATATTCCTTTTCGCACGTTTTTGAGATGTGTCAATTTTGCCACTTTGCAGGTTTTAAAAATGCGCTTATGAAAAGTTTCGCATCTTTCTAAAATGTTGGTAAATGCAGGTTTTTGTGTTTTACAAAAATAGACAAGGAAAACGGTGACACTATTCGAGAAATGTAGATAGCATACTTTGCATCTCCATGGACGGCACACATTTAGTACATTTGTATAAACGAAGGTATAGGCTAGATCTATATATCATCACACGTATACCTTCCTACGTGAATGCATATCCCAGCGCACAGTTTTTGAAATGGCTTTAAAAACACTAACGAGCCTTACATTGAGGATTTTTGGAACATTGGAGGATTTTGGGTGGCTTTGGCAAAAGAAATAAATAACATTTTCATCGTCACGCTCCTCTCCTTCTTTTCTCCCCATAACTTTCCTTTTCCCCAATTCCAGAATTCAACATTCAACAAAAATAATGTGACCTTTGTGGCCTTTTTTCAATGAGCTTTAAACGTGCTCCATCAATGGGAGAGCGAATGTATGTTATGTCTGTGTGTGTGTGAAACTGGGGCTGGCGATGCAGATGCGGATGTGAAGGAAGGAAAGGAACGTGGACGGCTTGACATTTGAAATTCGCTCTGCTTTTCAATGAAATATTTCCAAAAATAAAAAAAAATGTCCAGAATTTAAAATTGGGTAAAACAAAAATTAAACACCGTCAACAAATTTGAAAGTAATCTGTTCCAACTCGTAGGCCAGTTTCATTTATTTTAATGAACGGCGTTGAGCCACAACAATTAAATATTTCATAAAATCATAAATGACGGTTTTAATGCAATTTATTTTCTAAAAAAAACAATTTTTGCGTGCATCTCCATCAGTAAAAATAAAAACTGTCAGAAAATAATTCCAAAATTCATGTATAGATTCGAATTTCGAATACCAGGCAGAATTTAATACAATAAAATAAAAAATAATAAAAAACAGTTTGTAATTTAAAAACCCCAAATTATTCCTATTCAAAAAATTCCACGGTCATAAAAATGATACTGAAATCGACTCAGTCCATAGTCCCTACTTTGTACTTGGATTATTCGAAAATTCAAAAATTTAAATTGGGATGGAAAACATATGGAAATTTATAAAATTCCAACCAACTTTTCCCACATTCTTTCAAAATGTCTTGTATATATATGTACATGTTAAATGCCGAATGCCAATCGAAGATTAAAAATTCCATTGCTATTCTTTCTCCGTCCGTCGGTTACGTAAATTCTACATACATGTTTTCAATGTTTCTTAAACTCAAAAATTCCAACAAATCGGTCCATAGCAACTACTGTACCATAGTACCATAGACCACCCTTTAAAAAACACGGCCGTCAACGTAAATAATTCCATTTTTAGCTCATTGAAAAGCTGAAAACTGAAAAATGTTTACCGCTATACCTATAGCCGTAGCTATAGCTATACTTCTGGCCTTTACACAGTGCGGCTAAAAGTTTGAAAAAAGCAAAAGGAGAGTTGTATGGGAGTGTGAATTGGTTCCGGTAACCTGTTGGTTGGCTCGCATTGCATTGCATTGCATTGCATTGAGGCTCAATCTGGTTCCTCTTCTCCTTCTTCTTCAGTGGTGCTATTGTTGGGGGTCCGGGTGGTCTCTTATAATTCCTCAGCCGCCTCAACTAAATGACAATAATGATCACTCAGAGACTGCTTCAAGAATCAAAACAACAATGCCAGCCCTTACTTACACACCATAAACCCACCCAACCAAAGAATCTACAAAGGAAACAAATAATGCATCTCTCGCTCAGTATCCGTAATGCTTTCTTAGTTCTGGGAAACTTTCGTTCAAACTTCGCTGGGCTCTCTGCACTCTGGCTCACTGGCTACGGTACGCCGTGTTATCCATCACCGAATTTAAAATTTTTAGTTCCACATCACAAAGCATTAGCGCCCACAGCCGACGATTGACTGACAATCACAGTACTGATGACCATTTGACTCTACTGTAGCGTTTGTACAAAGTAGATAGAACAAAGTACAGCTTTAAAGCCACCCAAAGACCGACAGCCCAAAGCCCAAAGCGCATTACAGTGCTTTGCTTTGGTTTGCTTTGGTTTACTTGACCGACAGCTTGTGTGTTTGATTTCTATTGGGGAATTTAAACTGAGGAAAGCCGATTGTGTCAACTTCCACTTCTTCCCATTATGTGTGTCCATTTGAGTTGACTTGGGCTTAAAAAATCGGTTTAAATTCTCTGGAATGGGAAGGAAATCGGATTTTTTTCAAAACATGATTAACTGTAAAGACATTACGTATTGGTATTGGTATTGGAATGCGCCATGCATTGTATGTGATTGTGTGGCAGATTGTACTGAATTAAATTGAATTCAATGGTTTGGTTTGTTTTTTTGTTTGGACTGCCACCAATGGACCGATGGAATTAAATTGTATTATTAAAGTCAAGTCATTGGATTAACTTTTGGACTCTTGACTGTCCAAACTTGACGTGTCCCAAGTGCCAAAGTGTCACCCAAGACCTCCAGTCAACTAACTTGGAGGGTGGCCGAAGGCTGGGCAATAGGATGAAAGGCCGGTCAGGCCGCTACATAAATGCTGCACGTACTACTGAATGACGGGCAACTGACAGAGAGCCTTTTAATGTAATTGTAAACAGTGTGCTGTTTTGGTCTTTGTCTCAAGCTGTGGCTCACTGCTGGAGAGGTTCGCCCTCTTGACTTGTTGACTGGAGTTAATCTCATTATTAGTTTATGGTTTAAGCACTTAATTAATGATTTAATTTAAAACGTTAAAAATTGTGTTCAATTATATCAATCGTCAATCGGCGTTGAACCAATAAAATTATTAGGCTCGACGCCGTTTGGAATACAAAGTGAAATTTTGCTGGGCTGGTAACACAGCTGTAGGATGGGCATATGTTTGTTTTTGTATTGTGCAATGACTTCAAATACCTTCGAGTTTAAAAACAGGCAAAACGTGAATTTAATTTTGTTTGGTTTTTGAATGTAAATTACACTAATAGACAATTAAGTAATTACATATTAAACTTTTGGTTAAAAATAGGATGTTTTTGCATTTCTGGTTAAGGCATTTAGAATTTTTACAAAATACTTTCTTCAGAATGTATTCCACGGAATGCTTTTGATGGTTGATGACTGAACCATTCTTTAGCACTGCCTGTGTGTGTATTTGACTTAAATTAAAAATTCCGGTGCTCTTTTGGTAGGAAATGGGAAGGATTTTACATTTTTGTACTACTGTAGCTCTACAAAGCATGCATGCTTTTTGACGCATCCCAACTTATAAGTGAAGCAGAGCACCCAAATTCTTAAAGGTCACTGCTGTGCCGTTGTAAATTAAACATGGAGGACTGACGAGTGAGGACCGTAACAAAATACCAAATTACAAATTACCGAGTGCATGGAGCTATGCGCTGCTGTGGTAAAATGCTAGTTGAATGAGAAGAGCCTTGCATGACGTACAGAGGCCGATAGGCTACAGGGGGCTTGCACAAATTACGGACGGTTGGCACGCATACCCAATTTTTCTTTAGGTAGATCATTGCATTTAGGTACGCTTATTCTACAGCCGAAATCGTGTAATTACCACATTTGCACACCTTCAAAAGGTGCAAGCCGATATATCTGTGTTGTAAAATAGTGCAAAATGTTATAGCTGTACTTCCACAAAGTGTAAAATATGATATCTAGGCTTTCAAAAAGTGCAAAATACAATAAAATCAATTTTTAAAAAGAGGTGGAAATGAAATATACGTTTTTAAAAAGGGCAAAACACAATAAAGCATGCTTTAAAAAGTGGCGGAAAATATGAAAAAAGCGTTTTCAAAAAGTGCACAATACAATAAAATCAATTTTAAAAAAAAGCTGGAAAATACGAAATATACGTTTTAAAAAGTGCAAAACACAATAAACCTTGCTTCAAAAAAAGGCGGAAAATATGAAATATACGTTTTCAAAAACAGCAAAATGTAATATGTATCTGTGTTCATAAAAAGTGAAAACCATGATATTTGCACACTTCTAAAAAGGGCTCAACATGCTATCTCCATTTTCAGAAAGAGCCAAATATGCTAATAATATTATCTGTGCCGTCAAAAAAAAGCTAAACACGATTTTTAAGCGCCTTTTTAAGTGAAAAACTTAACTCACATTCAAAAGAAAGCAAAATAGGTTATTTGAAAAATAACCCACCATAAAAAATAAAATGCATTGCACCTCCTTTAAGTTGAATTTGTTGAGCTTAAATTTTGAATGTAACGTAATAATACAGAGCCCCCTCCAAGTCCCACTGATCCAATACTACTTACTTTAGTTAGCCTATATAGCAAGCCCCTCTTCATCTGTAGCAAATAGTAAATAGTATAGGCGTAGGTAATTATCATTAATTTTTATGGTGATTGTGAGTCACCTTTCCTTTCCTCGGATGCTCTCTGACTTTTGCTTTTTCCTGTCGCTTCTTCCTTTCGGCTTCTCGCGGCTTCCTCTCATCCCACACAGTCACAGTTACAGTCACAGTCATCCGTCCAAACAGTCCACCGTCTCCAAAGAGCCTCTCACTTTGAATCTGTCGGCATGGACATCCGTCTTTCAGTGGAGAACTTAAAGATCTCAACAATTGAACAAGACTGAAACTGTCCTTTGAGCATCCTTTCTTTATTGGTCCATCCATCCGTGTGCATCCTGGGAAGGCCAACAAGGCAGTAAGGCAGTCAAAGACACAGCAGATAGCAGATAGCGCATTGCTGTGATTCCATCAGAAGCTCTTTCTCTCTCTCTCGTCATGGTTTATTTGAGCTCGGCTGGAGATTTATTGCCCAATGACAGCTAAATGATGACACCGAATTACGAGCACATAATACAAACAGACAATAGAAATAACACAGACAGAGAGAGACAGAAGACGATCAGCCAACAAGAAATGGAACAACACACCAAATTGTATCTGTCCATTCCTCCATATATTTTACAATGAGAAACTATTTTTTTTTCGTCCCAAACAACGCTAAAGCAAAGCTAAGAGCGAAGAGACAGACAGACGGACTCAAGTTAAAGTAATGTAAAGAGCGAAGCAATTCACATCATCCATTCTTCTCAATTATAAATTGCTCTTCCTTTCCCTACACGTCCACTTTGTCAGTGACAAGTCCAAATGTACGTACGTACAAATTACACATTACAAATTACAAGTACGCCAAAGGATTATGTATGTAGAGACAGAAGATGGTGGGGCTGGCCCGGCTGGCTTCAAGGCCTCGGCCGTAGCAGAAGCCATGCTCTCGAGGGCCATTTTCTTGTTACAGTTTTAAAATGGTTAATTAGTATAAATTGACAAGGCAAAATCTTTTAATTATTATTATTATAATGTATTGCCAGTTAATTAGAGACTTCATTGCTAGGACCACGAACCAATACTGCTTCATTGAACGTTACCTACATAATTAAATCGTGTGCAAATATATAATATTTAGAACAACTATGTGCATATGGATAATATGGTATACGGATATATGTAGAGTCACTGGGTGGGATTCAAAAATTTGTTTGACTAAATTCGTAAAGCTTAATTTGACTTATTTTAGGGAATTTGCAAAAAGATTACGTATTTTTGACAGGAGGAAGTAAATATTTGCTGTTTTTAAGGAACCTTTGTTTTGAAAATGCATTAGTTGTAAGTGCTACCAAAGTTTACCTATTAGGAAATGGGAAAACGTGGAATGAATGCTTTACAGGAGTATTTATTCAAATGAATAACTTTTTCTAAAAGGTCAAAACTAGAAATCACCATTTTCAAAAAAGTCAAAAGTAGAAATCACCATTTTCAAAAAAGTCAAAACTAGAAATCATCAATTTCAAAAAAGTCAAAACTAGAAATCCCCATTTTCAAAAAAGTCAAAACTAGAAATCACCATTTTCGAAAAAGTCAAAACTAGAAATCACCAAATTCCGAAAAGTCAAAACTAGAAATCATTTCCAAAGAACTTTTAAAAATAAATAAAATTGGATATATTCCAGTTTTGAAAAAGTTATTAAATGCTGTTGGCTCTTATACAGCAAAACGATTTGTAAAAAGTGTGGTTAATTAGATACATACCTAAAAGTAAACGTTTTTAAAAATCCATTCTTTTTTGTTTTTGATTTTCAAGTTGCACGCCGTTCCAAAATTTTGCTTATTGACAATTCACTCGCATAACAAGTTGTAGCTTAAGCTGGTTTTCTTATAATTCAGAATTACCAAAGTTGGTAGTATGTAAAAAAAAAAAGAAGACTATTTAAGAACACTGACTATATACCTATAGGTATATATGTATATACATACAATAATATTATAGAAAAAATTAATAGGATATAGCAACAGACTATAAGCCTATAGCTATATATAGCTATAGGCTAGCAGTAGCTATAGCTACTTCCTGTTCCTTTCCTGTTTTAATGAATTGCGGAACACTCCACTCCACACTGCACTGCAGTACTGCACATAAACAGTACACAGTTCAACATTCTTCATCACTTCATCTATTGAGATCACTTGTCTGTCTTCCTCACACTTATCGCTTGCTAGTCGTGCCCTTCAGTCTGTTCGTCTGCCTCTACTGCCTTCTGAGGGCTGGCTGACCGTCTTAAGTTACACACATCGGTTCGGTTCGGTTCGGTAGGGATGGGTGTTAGGAATTTCTTGGTTGGGAGAAAGAACAAGGGATCCATTATTTATTTTACAAAACTACTGAGCACTGAGCATACACACAAGCTATCTGTAAAGTGTTCAAAGTACATCTTCACACTTTACCATTTACAATTCACACATTCGAGCATTTGTTCTTTGCACAGTTCACAGTTCACACTGCACTGCACTGCAGCGTCACGTACAATGCAATCCTTCTTTAACATTTTTGAGATTTTTGTTTCTTCAGCTTGGGCTTGTTGACACTATAGCAGGCCACTATAGCACCCCACTATAGTACCAGCATGGTCCATCCCTTGGAACCTCGCAGCTATGACGTCATATAATTGACTTTTGAAATGTGCACACACCATATTATGGTTTACAATTTTTTAAATGTGAAGCTCAAGTTTTGCCTTTTCTCCAATGTCCATATATATTGTGTTTAACACTCTTTTGAAACGGCACAGCCAAGTTTGGGTGTTTTTTAAATGTGTAAATGTAGGATTTAAAGCAATTTTAAAACGGTAACATCAAGTTTTGCTCTTTTTGAAATATGTAGATAACCTCTTTTAGACTTTTTTCAAACATTATAATTTTTGTGTTTTTTTCAAAGCTCTTTTAACCTATTCATTAACTTTTTCAAAACTGTAATGCCTAACTAGAAGTTACATTTTCAAAAGCATTAGAACCCAGTAACTAAGGCTTTCAAAAAGGTTAAATCAATAACATAACATTTTCAAAAAGATATAAAACAGGAAATTAACACTTTCAAAAAGGTCAAAACAATAAAATAACATTTTCAAAATGATGTAAAACAAGAAATTAACACTTTCAAAAAGGTCAAAACAATAAAATAACATTTTCAAAATGATGTATAGCAGGAAATTAACACTTTCAAAATGGTCAAAATAAGATATTCACACTTTCAGAAGGATGTAAAGCTGGATACAACACCGTTTCGAAAAGGTTTTAAAGCCCAATCCAAAATCCTATGACGTCATAAATACAAGGCTCCTTTCCCGTCCCGTTTCGTCTTAAATTACTAGGGAAAAATCTATAAGTAAAAGTAGAGCATAAAATGAAAATAAGAACAGAAGGAGGCACACACACACACTGGAAATTAGAGGAAGTCAAAAGTGACATTTAACACTTGAGGCATTGAAAGTGTGGGCCCTTGGCTTCTGCATTCTTTGAGCAGGGCGCATTTGGTTTCAACACAGTGACGGACAAATGCTTGGTCCATCCTTTCCATTCCCTTTGGCTCTGGCTTTGGTTCTGGCTTCTTGCATTATTGTGCATACTTTAAAGGAAAATCATGTCTGTTGGCTTACAAATTCTCCAGGGAAACAAATAGAGAGTTACAGGGATGTACGAGCTTTAACTGCTGCTCTGCTGCTGTAGAATGAAGGAAGGAAACTTACGTTAGAGTGACCCAAGAGACGAAGGATCCTTGTACCGTACTTAAGGCTTAAGTACCTTTTTTTGGTTTTCGTTTGGTTTGGTTTGGGTCCCTGTCGCTGGGCTTATTGCTCCCATCCAGATAACTCGATAGTGTGTTGTATAATAGGTAGAAGTTGCTTGGGCTATTTAACTGCGTTAGACTTGATGGCCGGGGTCGTTCAAATGTGACAGAATTTCCTTAGAAGATTATTTGTTTTTGTAGTGTTTAAATTAATTTTACTGTTTTATTACTATTACTATTATTACTACATTAGTTAGGTAACTAGAGAAAAAAGTTTAAGGTTTCTGCATTTGTTTTGCTGAAACGGATAATTTTGTGTTTTACACTTTTTTTTAAAGGTGTAAATCTAGTTGTTTGGAGTTTTTTGAAAAGGCTAATATTATTATTTTGCACTTTTTGTAAAGATGTAAATCTAGTTTTGTGTTTTCATTAAACGGGCTAATACATAGTGCATTTTTTAGAAAACTTTAAAGGCTATTTACTACATTTATTCAAAAGTGTAATAGCATGTTTTTGCACTTTTTGAAAAGGTGTAAGTCTAGTTTTACTTGCAGAAATTTTATAACTTATAGTGCATAGATATTGTATAAAATATTTTGTGGACGGACTTAAACGCCGCCTATTTTGTTTCTCAATTTGTTGTTCATGAAATTTGAAGATGTCTTCAAGTCGAGTGTTTCACTGTCAATCCATACAAAAAACACAAAACGTAATAAATAATCACAAAACTTAATCCGAATTGACAGTATGCGTACACTGCAAAAAATCACCACATCATAATCGCATCATTTTGACACATTAGAATGCATCATAATGATGCGAACTGGATGGGGTCCAGGTGAGTTTTTTCTTAAAATAGGGAATTAATTTGGGCTAAATGTGGACCTCATCACAATGATGCGATTATAGCTGGTAAAAATAGCTTCACTTTTTAGGGAAAATGATGCGGTCCAGAGTGTAGTTGCTGTAGACTGAAGTTAGTGTTTCAATTCACATTTATTTAAGTTTGTAGTTGCAGAGACAAAAGATTGTTAGAGTTTTTTGAAAAGGGGCACTGGTTGGTTGATGCACTTTCTAAAAAGACTTAAATCTAGTTTTCAGTTTTGTAAGCAGCTAATAATATATTTTTGTACTTGTTTACAAAGTTAAAACCCATTTCTGCATTTTTTGAAAAGGCTAAAATTACGCGTTTGAAGGTTTTTGGCCTTTTCTAAAAAATTAAAACCTCTTTCTTCATTTTGTGAAAAGGCTAAAATTACGTCTTTGCACTTCTTCAAAAAGTTTAAATCCAGTTCTACATTTTTTGAAAAGGCTAAAATTACGTCTTTGCACTTCTTCAAAAAGCTTAAATCCAGTTCTACATTTTTTGAAAAGGCTAAAATTACGTTTTTGCCCTTTTTCAAAAAGTTTACATCCTGATCTTCTTTTTTTGAAATCACTCATATTATAAAGTGCAAGTTTTTAACTCCATCATGTAAAAACTTTTGCATTTTGTTTCAAAAGGTTTTCGAATCCCAAATTGCATGCCGTCATATTTTCAAGGCTCCTAGGGATTGTAGAGACAGAATCCTTCATGCCGTACATAGGAGTCTCTATAAGTACCTACAAATGTGAGGTACCACTGCACTGTTTGTGCCCTTCGTATCTTTGTCGACTTGGCTTTAGTTTTTGTTGTAGTTAGTTATCCATCCTTATCTCTTCTTAACTACTTACGCCAAGAGGTACTTATCATTCATTTCGAGGCACCTACCTATATGCTTCAAACTAAAAGCACATTTTACTGATTGCACCTTCTGTCATAGCTATGCTATATCTCTACATATAGCCACACATTATACAGAACACAGGCACTCAAATATTTCAACAAGTCAAGTCAAGGGCCAACGTCAAGCTAGGCTTAGGCTTCAGCCCAACTTCAACTTACTTATGTAAAGCCAATACACAGTATACATATAAGTATAGACCCATAGCCTATAGGCGTGTACAAAGCTTCCTATAACAATGCTGTAATATTTGTACTTGATCTGCCATGGAACTGGCTGCCTTTGAAGGAACGACGGACGAAAGCTGACATTTTAGTTAATGTGCAATAAATGTTGAGTTGAGTGTCTGGCCGTAAAACCTGAATTGTTTGACACATCATAAAAATGCTCAAAGTAAATTACGCAGATAAGTGTAAGTAAATATACATAAGGCACCATCATCACGGCATAATAGGCAGAGATCCACAGCCATACATAATTACAATTAGCGTCGAAGGATAGCATTGCTATGCATAATACATAAGAAAATAAGAATAAGAATTCAAAACTGTTTACCATTTAAGATGACACGGGAAAGGGTTCTCAAAATTTACATTTACATTTACAATAAGATTGGGGATTTGGATTGATTTATTGTGCGCCACTTACACTATCTTTACTACTACTGTTCTACTACTGTACTACTGCACTGCCTATCCAAAATACCGATGCAATGGCCATACAGTACCTAATAAAGTAATTAGAATTAAAATTGCTAACGTTGTTAAATCATTATTTATTACCGTGGTTACGGATTATGCTGTAAATACCTGGCGCATATTACTGTCATTGTGAACTTGATTTAAACTGGTGCAATCCTGTGCATTATATTTGTTTACAATAATATTCTGTTTACATTTTTCATGATGGTTAGCTCTAAAGCGTGGGAACCTCATTCACACTGAGGTTCTAGACTTGTAGCTTTTAACACAAGTTCAAGCTTTAATACGATCAATGGCATAATAATTATTGTAATTTTTGTAATTATTTTTTCTGTAAAAACTACAATAATTATTATTGTACTTAATAATTGTCTGTCTCGTATTTTGCTGTAAAGGCAAAATTTTGTATTTGAAATGAGCCTAAACTTGTGGGATTGAGGGAAAATAAATGTAGAAGAAGCAAGCTCCGTGCTAAGCGCACTAGTTTCCATCTCTCGGCATAAATCGGAATTTCCCATATTGCACCCTTTCCCAAAACTGCAGGTACAATTTTGAGTTCTTGAAGATGTGTTTAGATTTTTAAAGTTTATAAAAGGACGGTTAGTGTAAGAACGTGGACATGTTTTTAAAAAAAAAATAAACAGTAACAGTTTTAGTAATAGAGGGCTTTCAAGTTTAGTAGTATTTTAATAATAATTAATAAAAACAAAAAACTATAACTGCAGAAATGCGAGATTTTACACAAACATTTTATGGACGGACTTAAACGCCGCTCATTTGTTTTCTCTATTTGTTGTTAGTATACATTAGAATTACATGCCGTATCTTTTTAACATTTTTGAAACGGATTTCTCTAGTTTAACACGTTTTCGAAAATGTATTTTTCTTATATTGATGCTTTTGAAAATGTTAATTACTAGTTTTGAATGTTTTTGAAAAGTGTAATTTTTAGTTTTAACTTTTTTGAAACGAATTTATCTACATAGTTTAACACGTCTTCAAAAATGTATTTTTCTTATTTTGATGCCTTTGAAAATGTTAATTACTATAGTTTTGAATGTTTTTGAAATATAATTTCCAGTTTTAACCTTTTTGGAAGTGTTCATTTCTTGGATTGTGTCTTTCGAAAATGTTATGTAATTCTTATATTTTTGACTATTTTGAAAAGTTTATTTGTAATATAAACACTTTTTAAAGCATTAATTGTTTTCATAGTGTATCAGTTTCGAAAAGGTTAATCTCAATCAGTACAAACACAAAGAGTAAATAACCCCACAACTTAACTCGCATTGGCAGTTTGCGTAGATTGAACTTACTGCAACAAGTTAGCATTTCAATTCACATTCATTCACTTTTTTAGTTGCAGAGACAAAAGAGTTTTTAACGTTATGTACTTTTAACTGTGGTAGCCGGTAGCCTGTCACCTCGTTGATAGTTGCTATATAGAGCTATACCTATAGCTTTATTAAACGGTAATAAAAAATATTTATAGAGCTTCGAGCTTCCTACTGCACGTTAAAAGTGATCAAGATACGATTCTCGATACGCTCATCCTTCCTTCCTTCCATCCATCCATCTCACGATCTCATTGAGTGAGGCAGTCAGTCAGTCATTTTTTCATTCGATCGACTAGCCCAGCCATAAGCAAGATCAACATGCATCTTCGATTTCCAGAAACAAAACCAGAACCAGAACCTTCAAACCAAACCAGGTCCAGTACGATAGCCATAACGAAAACCACAAGAATCATTTCATTTCAATCCATACATTCAATTTTTTTTTCTGTCTCTGTATTTCTCAGTAATCTTCCCATCAGATCTTAAGATGTGTCCGAAGGGTTTCATTCTCACCAGCAGCAGCAGCAGCCCAGCAAAAGAGCAGCAAAAGACCAACACCTAACCAAAATCCAGCTACAAAGACAAAAACCAATGCACTGTATACACCCCATTCACAATACAATGGTCATTGCTATCTCCAATCCAACACCATAAGCCAATAAAAAAACACTTTGAAAGAGAGAAACAGCAGCTCAGCTATTCCTAATAAAATATATCTGATCAACTCTCATTACGTAATAACAATGTAAAGCTGTGGATAAAAACTTCAAAGTGACGGCTGTAATGTTGCTAAGCATCTATACTCCGTGTTGTAATAGAAAAGCAACTTTTTGACTGAATGTAAATACCGGAATGCGACGATTAGCAGCCACAACTTGTTTCAAATAACGATTTTAGTCTAATCGCAACTGTCAAACCATGGAAAAAAATCTTTACAAAAGTTTTTAATTCTATAAATTGACTTTTTTAAAACGGCCAAAACTAGTAAAGAAAACTTTTTCAAAAAGGTCAAAACTAGTAAACAACACTTTTTCAAAACAGTCAAAACTAGTAAAGAACACTTTCAAAATGATAAAAACTAGTAAACAACACTTTTTCAAAAAGGTCAAAACTAGTAAACAACATTTTTTCAAAAAGGTCAAAACTAGTAAATAACACTTTTAAAAGTTCAAAAAACTCAAAATGACCGTTTTCATTTTGTCAAAGCTAGAAATTCCCTTTTTTCAAATACATTCAAAACTAAGAATATTACCCTTTCGAAAAGGTTAATCATCCTGTAAATCCTGTCCAACAATTGTCAATATTTTACGTGGTTTAAGACCAGTTTTAAAACCGGGTCACTCCTTCGTGTAATTGTGGCCTGAAAAAATGTGTGCTTTTTAAAAAAAATCAGCTTGTAAGTAGATTGTTGCATTGTGGATTTGTGGGATGGAAATGATCTGAAATAAAATATTTACATTGGAATTGAAATTGGGTCTGCTTTTGCTTTTACTTTATAGTTTCTGGTTCTGTTTTATATTCAAATTGAAACGACCTTACCTGGGTTGGGATTGCATGCAGTGGCACTGGATCGTGTAGACTGTAGCCTGTAGAAAAAGTAGTAGCAGTAGCACAGTATTATGTTGAAGCTGAATTCGTGGTCTGACATGGGCTAACGAGGTGTAAGGCAGTGGCGTGCCCAGCATTATTTGTAAAATGTAGGTACTTTTTAAATTTTTTAAATGCTTCAAATTCAATGCAAAATGGAGGTACCTACTTTCCTACTTTTGAAAGCCATCCGTTCTTTAAAAAACAGTAACTCTAAATATGTAATACACGGGTTTGCAAAACACCAGATTCTTAACTTTTTTAAAGATTTCCTAAGTTTTCAGACAGTATTGTACCGAAAAGGCATACGCCACGCTATAGAATAGGGCAAATTTTGAAAAGATTGATGGAACCATTGACGATTTTTATTCGCTCTCTTTTTGTATTTCAAAAAAATAGTGTGTCTACAATATTTTGAAATCAAATACTAAAATCCCTCCATTTTTGTGAAAAAGGTGAGTTCAAAACGCTACATTTTCTTTGATTTAAATATAGTCTGATTTTATAGCCACTTGACTTTTTTCAAAGTGATGGAAACAATGTTTACATCACAGGTTACAATTACTTCCCCAATTAAATAGAATCCGGTTTTTTAAAACCACACCATTTCAAAATGTTCCTTAAACATTATGGTGAGTTTCTTAAAATACTGTTTTGTAAAACCACCCCTTGTCAAAACTTTCTTTAAAAATTGCAGTGTTTCATAAAATCCCGTTTTGTAATACCAAACCTTGTCTATGCGTTTTCTAAAAATTGTGTGTTGTTTTTTAAAATCCATTTCTTTTTAATACGACACCTTTTCAAAATGTTCCGTAAAGATTGCGGTTTTCTTAAGATTCTGCTTTTTACATAACCGCATCTTTTCAAAATATTCGTTAAAACCTTAAAACCGGTGTTTTTTAAAACCAAATCTTTTTCAAGTTATTCGTTCAAAATCCCGGCGTTTCTTAAAATCCTGTTTTGTAAAACCACGCCTTTTCAAAATGTGCTTTAAATGGCGGCGTTTTTTAAAATACTATTTTTGAAAACGACAAATTAAAATATTCTTTACAAACTGCGGTGTTTCTTAAAATCTTGTTTTGTACAACCACCCCTTTTAAAAAATCGTTCTTTAAAAATTTTGGCTTTTAATTATAACGACTCGCAAAATATTTGTTTGCCTACTCAATGGGAACGTTCTGTGTCCGCCACTGCTAACGATACGCTAATGATAAGGATGATGTGTAGGCTGAAGATGAGAGTGGAGTGCTAACTAAGGGAAGGAAGGAGTGATCGAATGCCAGTGGAGTTGTCATATTTCCTAAAAAATTCTTTTGTTCGTGCTTTCTCGCCTTCGCCTCCTTCTCACCTTCGTTCCTTTATTCCCAAATTACGCGTCCCACTCTTCATTATTTACCTGCCAAGGCTTGTTAGTATCTGTCTACCCGTCCGTCCGTCCGTCCGTCCGTCTCTCCCTTTCAATCCCATCTCTCCGTCTTTATTTGAAGAGAGGCCTTGGAACACGCGATCCACTTCTCATACAGACACCCATCATCCTCATCCTTTTGCCTTACTATCATTCCGGAGGATTTGGAGCGGGCAAAAGAGCAAGGCAAAGGAGTGTGTTTTGTCATGTACCACTACATAACACATCAGGGCGTGAATTGTAATGTAAATAGCTATACAACTACGCATAATAAACACACACACACACATACACACACTATGAACCTCTTGATCTTTAGTTGCAGTCCGTCCATGCACAATCCCAATTTTTAGTTTCCTATTTGGAACTATGGGAAACCATAGAAACAAAAATTGAGTACGATTTTAACAGACCCACCTAATTTTTACGTTGTTTTGTTCACTAAATTTTCCTATAATTGCAACGAAAGTGTCGTTAAGTATGTGATAATAATAAGTAAAAGGTTGAAATTAAATTACATTTCATCAGATTTTTTATAACTTTTTCTCTTTGCTTTAGTATTAGTTACGGTATTATGAAATCGGTTTACAGTGATTTTTGCAGCATTTTTAATCTTATTGGTTTTAAGATTGTTAAGACTATCTTCAGAATTTAGGTGGATGGATGCTGGGCTTTGAGTTGGAAACATAATTAGAATTACAATAAAATGTTTAAATACACACGACAAAAATGATTTGTTTTACAAATCATTATTACCCCAAGTAAGCCGAAAGATTACCCTAGTCGTTTTAAATCTTACGTGCAAGCTTTTACAGGCTATTTGCACAAAAACACATAAATGAAATGCGAGCATCCACATTTTCGTAGCTATAAGCATTACAATCCCAAATATTTGACGCCGAAAGTTACACAAAACTTCGATACCCAACGCTACAGCGGATAGACAACAGCAGCCCCCATAAAGATAGAAAACGATTGAAATATCCGATTGAGTAAACGAAATACGTTTGGGCTTCTGATTGGCGACCCCTATTTTACCCACAAGTAAAGCCAAGCTCTTGGATTTTACAAACCGTATGTTGTGCCATTTTTCCCAGAGCCAGTAAATTCCAGAGGACAATAGTCGCTTAAATTGATTTGTAACCCATTTGTGGTACCTGTGCCCCTCTCCGTACAGGCCGTAGAAAGTTTGGCGGCTGAGGAAATCATCATCTTCTTCCATGTTATGAGCAAATTTTAAGATTGGATTCTGCGCTGCTAAAGACTCCAAGCGTCTCCAATAGAAATCAAATTCATCTTCTTCAAAAACAAATGCCACTTTTGATTCTTGGACAAAATCCGACTCTCTCACCAGATTTTCCAACTGTGTCGAGCAGATGTGGACAATATGTTCGACCACTGAATCTGAAAATTTTAATTCCCGATGGAGCATTTTGTATTTCCATTGGTTATAAAACCCGCACCCTAACACTCTCGTGTTATAGCAAGTGTAATAGTTATCACTTCCACTAAAACGACGTACCCTGTTAGAATCAGGATCTATCTGATCAAGTCTATTCAGGTATGACTCGCAATCGACTGATCCGTTTACTGCAAAGGCGTACAATAAAATTGGGGTCATCTCGGGAATAGTTGTCCAATTGGTTTCAAATGGGCGCTGAATAGTGAAATCTGACTTGAGAAACCCTTTATAGCCATTGGTCAGAATTATTCCTAGCAAGAGATACAGCGCAATCTGTTTGGCACATACCTTTTTTGCATTTGCCTCTTTTACATAAATCAAAAGAGTTTCCATCTGTGATTGCTCTGCCAGAGCGGCCAAAGTTCTAACTAAATTAGAAACATAGTTGTGTAGTAGCTTCTCCCATATCCCACGAATTTTGTCTCTTCTCGGTATTCCCGCCAGTGTGAGCGTGATTGACAGCGCGAGGGACACAAGACCAATGAAATACCAAACAGGCGCTTGTATTGGCGAAGTCAAAATCTCCCACTTGTTCTTGTTTTGATGTACGTTGTGCCTTGTTATAAACTTGAACGGCTTCGTCCGTCCTGTAAAGGAAGGAGTGAGCAGATCACAAGAACTGACCAAATCAGTCGGCCCGCCAGAAATTGGCAGAGGCCAGATGT
>JAQFZC010003106.1:0-20011 GCA_034695205.1 Dicyrtoma fusca
TCTGTAAATTCCTTTCCGATCAATTGCATGTCCCGTAACACGCTTTGTATATTCGATTTGTACAGCTTTGGATGCGTATAATTCTTTGTAGGTTTATCCGCAAAAGAGCAGATTATTTCCCCACGCTGTAGAAAACGCTATGTAAGATACGCTGTTTAACGCTGCAAAACTACGAAATTTGTTTAGGAATTGATGAACATGAAAGTAATTTAAACAGCATATTCGAACTTTAGAAAACATAAGATGTGTGTGGCAGAACAATAGCAACTGTCGATTGGGGGAGGGTGAAACCCACGTGGGGCATTAAAAAATTATCATTCGAATTTTATTATCATGTGCTTATTATTTGGAACAGTGAAGTAATTTTGCAAATTAAACAGCATATTTGAACTTAAGAATACATTATTAGGTTTGAGGGGCAGACCAATAGCAACTGCCAATTGGAGGGAGGGTGAAACCCAGAAATTACACTAAAAAAGGCATCATATGAAATTTAATTATAATAATGATGATTAAAGATTTTTTTTAATTAAAGAGCGCTTTTGAATACTAAAATACTTTACTGGATTGAATACCTATTTATGAATGTCAATTTGGCGGGGAGGGGGGGGGGGATGAAGCCCGCCTTACACCAAAAAAGCATCATTTGAATTTTATTAATATGATGATTGTTATCAAATCTGTACCAACATATCGTGTACTATACTATCAGACAGTTTTACTAGCGCCACTTCTATAATAAAGAAGCTTTTTTCTAGTAAAAAGTAGCTGTCTAGATTATCAATCTGAATTGTTATTGGTACGGGGCTGTTTAAATGAGAACTTGCCTGAGGTAAATAGTCAGCAAATTTGCAAAATTTTATTGCATCCGCTTTAGTTATTGTTGCTACAAGATTGAGATATTTTTCTATCGTTTTTTGTGCATTCATTTATATACTAAAATAAAATAAGAAAAAAAATATTTAAAAGTTTACTTTTGAATAATATGCATCTAACTTTTTAATTCTTGTTTTCACATCACTCGTAGTTGTCAGATTGATTACAACCCCTCTAATCAGATTTTCAGTCTTTTCAGACGAAGTTTCAGTCTTTTGAGGCTTATCTGGATTTTCTTGCTTTGAAGGGGTTAAAAAACTATCTCGTAATACAACATATTCTGTAACAGCATTTATTTATAATAGAAAATAATAATACTTTAAAGACAAAACAATTGTTATTTCTTCACCTCTAAAATTACTAGGTTTCAAATGTTTATCTGTGATTCAAACGTGCAATCGATCAATTGATGTAAGGTTAGGAATAGAATAGAATACTGGATGTCTTGGTTTTTCTAAAATTTTGTATCCTGGAGGAACTTTTGGGGAAAAAGTATTAATACATCTTAAAGGAGCTCCGTTAATAGTACACCCATAAACTAAATCACAATGAACCAAAACTGAATTTACTGGATTAAAATCAATTATCATATCCGAAATATGTCTGCCCGCAGTTTAAATTTTTTGTGTAAAACCAAGCAACTTTCCTATTGAATTATGTGTTGTAAAATCTACCACATAACCTGTAGGAATTTCAATTACACACTTTATAATAGATACATCTAGTTTTGTTTTTATTGTTTTAAACACACAGCCCTCCGGCGTATCTTTACTAATTAAATTATTATTTTCGTCAAAAAGCAATAATTGTTCAATAGTTTCACTTATGCTACTAATTTCATAACTACCTGTTTCTAAATTTATTTGAATATATTCTCCTTCATCAGTCTTATATCTAAAATTATTATTCTTTACATCAACATTTGGGATTGAGTAATATGTAGATAACTTTTTTAAAGCAATTTTGCCACCTGGTGTTTGAATAGGAACTTCATAACGAACTGTAATTTCATTATTTGTTGTGGTTAGTAATATATCTGTTTCATTTCTCTTATTATTAGAAAATTTAATTTCTTCAAGAATATTATTTATTGTATTTTAAAGCCCATTCATTTTATTTTGATTATTATTCATTTATTATTAAAAAAATATTGCAAAAGAATACAATATATTTTATTATAACCTATAGTAGAAAAATCTGTTTTAAAATCTAAAATTTCTATGGCTAATTCAATATCAGATTTATCAAAATTTGTGTGTCCTGCTTGTTTATTAGCTAATGTAGTATCTAATTTTGAAACAAAAATTTCAGGATCATTTGAAATGTAACTAATACCGCTACCAATAGCTGTTTTATAATGGGGCCTTAGGCCTTTAACACTCATTCCACCACCATTTATTGTAGTATCACTTTCTGATCTCTGTTTATTGATTATACCATGTTTTTACCATAGTCTGGAATAATACTCCATTTATCACCTCTAGAGCTTCTTAATTTATTTTCAGGTGTATAACATGCTTTATTTGAAAACATAAGACACGCATACATTTCAACATCATTAGCATTATATTGTGTTTTATCAGGTTGTGCTTTAGTTCATAATTCCTATACACCAACTGTCATTTTTCAGATAGTGATCAAAGAAAATTTCTACAGAAGGCGCCAGACATAACACATGTTGAATTTGCCAATTTCGAGAGGAAGTCTCCAAACAAATTTCGATCCATGCAGATTACAGGCAGACGTATTGACGTTCATGCATTAGTAGTATTCTTAACAGAATGGGTTCAGGAAGCAAGAGCAAACTATAATTGGGTTGCAGATGAAGACGCGTGCATAAGAAAATGGGAAGCCACTAATACCATCAAAGTACTGCCAGACGTAACCAGACTTCGGAATTGAGATGAAGACAAGTTGATGCCATGTAGACAATATTGCATATATTGTTTTCAGACACCAAAACATCACCCATGCCCAAAAGCACCGTTACATTAAATCCTTATTCCTAATGCTATTCCAAATGTCAGAAAGTTCACGAGAGTTCGAATCGAGAGAATTTTAATTGATGATGTGCTTTGATATTTTAATTATTTACAGGAACATTTTTGTTTAATCATTTTAGTTTTTTTACAGATCTTGTATATAGGTTCCATATCTCAAAAATTAGGTAAAAAAGTAAGGGGGCGGACGACAAAAAAAACTATAATGCTTTGCTTTTAATTTTAAAAAATCTTTATTTTCTGACACCAGATTAAAACACCAAAACCATTATTAAGGAAGTTGTTTCTAAAACAATTATCTTTTCTTATAGATAATCTAAGATTCTAAGATAATAGTATTAGATAATCTGGAACGTCTTCGTCTCCAGAACCAAAGCGACAACGCAGCAAACACGACAATCAAAAGGAGTACAAAAATGCACACGGGTACCCATTGGCTTTCCAACCTGCATATTAAAAGCAATATTTTAATTTTTAATTATTATTTAAAAAGCTCGTAAAATGAAATTGCTGAACAATAAGATTATACACATACCATGTTGGTTGTTTTGGTTGGGGAGCTATAGTAGTTAGCGGCAATGGGCGAATCTCTTTAGAATAAAATGTCTCGGAGCTTGAGTAAGTTTTTTTACGACCCTTGATTTCCGATCGAAGCATTTTAATATAATTATTCATTTTTATTCTAAGTTGACTTTTCTTGTTTTCCAGTACGCAGACAATTTGAACACACTTTATATTTCCCACAAAATAAATGTTTACAAAAAGTCCAACTCCCCGCCAATTTTACAGACGTTTCATAGATGGGCATTTGACTTGCCCTCAAACTCCACTCCCCTCAAATGCCTTTCAAAGTTTTGCCATGGGTGTTTTACCCTCAATTTCTTTGGAATCTTCGCCCTCACCATATAGCTCAAACTTACTTATATAACATCTTACGTAAAAAAAGAGCATATCTAATTGGTACATTATTTAACTGTACGAGTAATCGCGCATATCCAATTGGTGCATTACTTCAAGTGTATCATTATTCGCGCATATCCAATTAGTAAATTATTTAAGTGAACGAGTAATCGCGTATATACAATTCGTACAATAGTTTAAGTGAACGAGTAATCGCGTATATCCAATTGGTGCATTATTTACGTGTACGAGCAATCGTGCATATTAAATTTGTACATTAATTTAAAGGTACGAGTAATTGCGCATACCCAACTCGTACATTATTTATGTGTACGAGTAATCGCGCACATCTAATTGGTACATTATTTTGAAGGTACAAGTAATCGGGCATATACAATTCGTACATTATAAAAAGTGTACGAGTAATCGCGCATATCCAATTGGTACAATTTTTTGAAGGTGCATGTATTCGCGCATATCCTATTCGTACATTATAATAAATGTACAAGTAATCTCGCATATCCAATTGGTACAAACATCTAAGTGTACAAGTAATCGCGCATATCCAATTCGTGCATTATTTAAGTGCACGAGTAATCGCGCACTTCTTATTTTTTTCTTAATTTTGAACGAACAAGTATTCGCGTGTATCCAAATCGTACACTATAATATGTGTACGAGTAATCGCGCATATCCAATTGGCACATTATTTACGTATACGATTAATTGCGCATATCCAGGGGGTAAATAATTCAAGTGTACAATTAATCGCGCAAATCCAATTGCAACGTTCATTAAGGCGTACAAATAATTGCGCATATCCAATTAGTACAAATATTTTAGTGTACGAGTAATCGCGCATATCCAATTGGTACATTATTTTGAAGGTACATGTATTCGCGCATATCCAATTTGTACATTATACTAAGTGTACAAGTAATCGCGCATGTCCAATTATTACATTATTTACGTGTACGAGTAATCGCACATATCAAATTAAAATTGAAAACCCGGACGAGCAATAACAGGCAATTACACGCTCCTGAGTAAAGTATTAATTTCAAGCAGAAAAATACTGAAAAATAAATTAAGAAGTACGAAGGCATGATCAGTTTTTTACGTAGAAGCAGATTTAAGTGAGACAAAAGCTAAAAATAAAGTGCAAAAGTTTATTTTACAAGAAATAAAATAAAATTGTGAAAAAGAGGAAAAAGCAGAAACTCTAGAGAAAAGTACTATCCAAAAAAAACCAAGAGGCTGCTAAAGTGAACGGCAGACTGTGAGAGGGAGAAGGCAGCCAACGAAGGTGACGTTTTATTCGATTCAGACGGTACTTTTACGCGAGCAGCCAATAAAAAAGAAGGAGGGAAGCGGAAAATAACGGCCAAACTAATCAGACCATAGAACTGAAAAGAAAGAATTGCCCGGACCGACAGAGGAAATTGATTCCTAAAAACAAAATTTGGTAACTCAAAAGCGAGAGTCGGCTGCCGGGCTCGAATAAAGGCAAGTCTTTTACCTTTTGATGTTTTAAGCAGAATAAAACAGAACATAACAATAGAGATATGATACAAAAGTAAATGACATTCACAAATGTAGCAGAAAGTATATACCTACATTACTTTATTTACAAGCTTTACCGGACAAGAAGCTGCACCAATACCAACCGAGACCAACACTAAAAATGCCTACAAAAAAAAGCGACAAGAAGAAAATTAGACAAGGAGAAGAAAGTGATACCAAAGAAGGAAATAAGAAATTAAAGACACGAGAGAGTGAAATGGGTGAACTGAAAAAAGACGGTGTTAAAGAAATAAAGAAGCTGATGTCAGCTACATATAAGGATATATCTCCAAAACTGGATACCGGTTTTGAAACGACAAACGAACGGTTAAAAACAGTACTAGAAATGGTGATAGATTTGAAAAGAATTCAGAGAAGCACGAAGAGGATATTAAAGATTTGAAAACACAGAATGAGTTCTTACAAGCTGAATTAAGGAAGAATAAAGAAATAGAGGAACGGTTAATGAACATTCACAGAAGACACAACATCATAATATATGGAGTCCACGAAGATAAGAAAGAAAACCCGAAAAAGCTACAGAAAGAAGTAGGAAAAATTCTGAATGAATGTAACATCAAGGCGGAACTGGACACAATCAGGATATTCGGACTTAAGAACAAAAATCTACGAGTTGATTTTGTTTTTCGAAAGTATTATAACTATTACAAGGTAGTGTTAACTATCGAAATGTTGTGCTTTTGCTAATTGCAAACGACTACTTGAGAGGTTGATTCTGTGACGTCATGTATTACAATAGATATTCTTACGACATTCAGTGTTGTAAAAAAACATTCTCGTTATAAGTTGTAGGTCTGCTGAAATCTATGTGAGTTGATTACGTATGGGAATATTATTAGCTCTTTGTTAGAGTATATTTTTTTGAGTACTAATTTCCATTTGTTAATTGTGCTGACGCATAAGGCAAAGGTAGAAACTGTTTGTGCCTCGAGCAACCATTGTGTAAAAACTATTAGCATTTAGTCGTATTGTGCTACAGTATTTTATTTTTCTGTGTTGTATAACTAGTTCTTTAATTTTATGTGTTCGTCTGAATTATTCAAGACTTCTGGAATATTGCATACAAAGTCTTTAGTTCTTAAATACCTAAACATTTTATTATGTGTTTGCACATTTGTGTCAGGAAAGTAATAAAAGCTCATCATGTCAAAGGTGCAAGAATTTCACTTTGTGAGTAAAGGTGTACATGCTTAAAGCGTAACAACCCTAGCTGGTAGGAAAGTAAATTTTATAGACTAACTTTTACTTAATCGCAATTCAAGTGTCTTAAATTTACGAAAAAAGTTGTTCATTTTTTGCCAAATTGCAGTTCTTTTACTTTGATAAACCAATATTAAAAGAAATTGTTTACTGAACCAGTAGAAATGGATATAAAGGTGTTCGTTTTAGTAGTAGTTTTTATTGTTTGGAACTTGCAAAGTACTGTGCAAATTAAGTCTTCAATCACGCTTCCGGCTGAAGGTGATAATGTTGATCTGCTTCAGTTATACGATATACGAACTGGAAAAATTCTCATTTTGAACCTATTGTCTGAAAATCCTGAAAATCATTCTAAAAGTGTTCGAAGAGGTTACACTACTTCAACGCAGACCGTTATACAAACAAGCACTGATTACGTGGACGAAACTAATTTATCCGGGGAACTACAACTAAATGCATTGTTTAGTGTTTTTCAGGGCGGTGGAGAAACTGGAGGTCGATTTAAGAATATATTGAAAACCTCATCAAATTCTATTATTGGAAATATAAAAATTGAAGAAGGAACTGAATATGAGCATGTTAGGGTATGCGATAAAAGTGTTTTTCATTTAATAAACTCTGAGTTTTTAAACAAAACGTATGTTAACGCTACACATGTCATTGTTGGACGACAATGGGGATTGAATTTGCACATCAGTTTTATATCAAGCAATGACTACGGGGAAAGTCACCAACTTATTGAAAGTAAATTAAAAGCGGATATGAAATTGGCTATGTTGAAGCTTACCGCTGATGTTGAGGCTAAGACTTCAACTCAAAATACCTCAAGCAATTTAAAATACTCTATTGAAGTTCAATCAAACATTCCTATGCTTTACAACTACCCTAACGAATATAGTGAATTAGCACCGTTTTTAAAACGACTGCCAGAAATCGTAAACGCTACTGAAGGTCAGAAAGGAGGAATTATTTCGTACGAATTAATTGATTTGGACGAAATTATAAAGTGCACGCAGTCAAACATTAAAAATGACCCGATCGCAAAAATAGTGCAACAAAATATCTTGCTAGTTAAATCAACATTGACAAGACTTGAAGAAAAAACCCAAAAAGTAAATGACTTATTACAAGCATTTTTGAACTACGATGATTGCATTCCTGAACACATTATTAAAAAATTATTATCGTTTAAATTAAAATTTGACGAGTCTTCAATCAGTTTTCGGGATTCGCTAAAACAAACTATTGAAAATGTGCGCTTTGGAAGAACTAGTAACCAGGAATTAATTCGATTTATCGGAAACTATACAAATTCAGACATGTCCGGCGAAAATGCATATTATTATGTGACATTATACTTTTCAGAATGGATAGATAAAATTGAATTGTATAAAGACTTTAACGCGAATAATATAAGTTGTTTATCCACAACAACAAACTTGCCGACGTTGTTTTCTACATATTATTACAAACATTTCACTTTTTTCTTGTATACTTACAAGGACATGCTACTGTCTCCTAATTATATAAAAACAAGTCATGCATTTAAAACTAACTGCGGTGTATGTACTACCAACTGCCAATGTTACTACGTTGATTGTGATTTAGATTTTGACGCACTTTGCGGAGATTACAACGATATTGAAATACGCAATTATGTAAAAGGAACATACGAAATCTTAGAGTACTCAAAACTGTTTGAAGCATTTAAAGATGTAGTAATAAATGAGGAACAACGGCACTTTCAGATTATAAACGCAACGTTGTATCTGTACAGAATTGCTTCGATTTATAAAGATCTATTACGTGGGTTAGAAATCAAAACAGAAAATTATGTTACTGAGCTGCGCAATTTTGTAAATAAGACGCACACAATTCGACATGACGATTTTACTACATTCAGTAACATACAAGCTCTGTACAATCAGTCTATTCTTGATTTTAGTGGTACTAACAAATCTGAAATGAATCCTGTTGAAATACTATTTAAAAATTTCATCGATTATTCTGATTGACTTTAATCTGTACTAGCTGAAAACGGCATACGCCGTATGCTAAGCGTAGTCTCTAATAGAAATTATTGTTATTCTAAAGCATGCATTTAAAATTAAATACCCTTAAAGCTAACCTTGTTAAACCAGCTGACGTGTATGTATGTGTAAACAGCTACCACGCAAAGTAATTTAGGGAAGTATCATTTATTGTAAATTGTCAGAACTTTTATGATCAAGTATTTTTTGTATACAAAAATTGTTACTTCTGTTATTATAAATGTACTTGTATTAAAATATATTTTGTCGTGCAACAGTGCAAGTAAATAAAAATTATTACCATTATTATAACCACTTTGAATTGTAGTAATGTATAAACACATTGCTTCTCATTCGTAATATTTATATTGAAAGGAAACTAGCCACCGGCATACGTGACTACGTCTAATAATTCCGTATCGTTAGTTCAACATTTAGAGTCATATTTACGTAAACAGATTTAGTGCTTGAATTGTCAAATAGTAATGTTTAAGTTCTAATCTCGAGAAAAACTATCACGTTGTTTTAATTTATATTCATTTTGCTATTTGTCACTTCTAGTTACATATAATTACTAAACTGCAAGTGTAATTTTTAGATCTAACACCGTGTGAGTTTGTGCTCACAGCTACGTTATAAATATTTATGAATAATAATTACACCGTATACTAAGAACACAATAGCAAATAATAAAATTAAACATTATTAAGCTACTATATATTAGATGAGCTGCATATTTGATTTTTAACAACTTTGAAACCAAGCTGAAGATTTTAGATTGCTAATTAGTCAAATTCATATAACCAGAAGTATCTTAAAGAACATTTGCATTACAACGAAACTCTTAGTAAACAAAAGATACTTAACACTGCATAATTATTTATATTTTGTACACACATTACCTGCAACTGCTTAGCTGCAATTTACTACTTTGCAATTTGGTTTTAGGAAAGCACAATAATTAACTTTAAGTAAATCTACCTGAAGTTATTGGACGTATTCATTTACGCGAGACTGTAATCACGCGGCATTTCAAGGTCATATTTGCTCCCTGACTTCAAAATTGTAAAAGGTCATTTGAGTCATTTCGTACAAATATGTATCAGGTCGTATGTAGGAAATGATTTTATATTGTATCCCAACATACCTCTACCTGGCATATGCATTATAATTAGGCGTTGTCAAATGTTGAACAAAGTACTATCCTGTTGGCATCATCATCCAAAGTAGTTTTAATGTATAAATTCTTCTAGACCTTGGTCACAGGAATACAGATTTGCACTTGATGTTTTGCAACATCTTGTAAATTAAATTTTCTTTAAACAACTACAAAAGAAGTATACACTATTCAAGTCGTATGTCCAACTTATTGTTCTTATTCTATAAATACACCCAACGTAGCTAAGAATCGCAAAGCTTGTAAATAGGCTTTCACGGGAGAGGTGTACCTGCTCAAAGTAATAGCGTTGTTTTTAGAACGTCCTACTATACAAAAATGGGTGTTGTACGATTTTTGTGTATATTGTTTTTTTTTATTTGTGCTTCTGGTTATAAAAACGGGAGAAGAGACATCCGACATTGCCGAACACAACAGGATTACAGAAATCAAAGCGTTAGTTATAATATTTTAAAAAATAAATTGTGTAATGCTTGTAAATTGCATTTTACCCTGATATACTAACATTTGTATGTTTACAGAAATACAAAGCTGTTCATCAAAACTCGAACTCTATCGTCTATACACATAATGGGTCTATGGAGGACACAGAACTGGTAGTTGTTTAAGTTATTTAATTAATTTCTAACGTCCCGAACTGTTGAAACCAATTTAAGTATTTTTTCTTTCAGATGCAAGCTATGTCACCATCACAAGACAAGTCACACAAATGGCAGTTCAGTTTTACGTTATCCGAAACTAATATCGACAACATGTATATTCCAGAACGAGATGTGTTTGTCGAACTATTGTCTAATTTTGAAGGTAAAAAGGGTGGTCGTGCACCTAAGAACATACTTGAAAATCATATGTTGATTATTGCTGAATGTGAGCCTTATCAAATAAAAAGTATAATTAACTTTTCGGATGAATCAGTTATAATATCTCCGAATCAAATATATATTGTTGTTGGATTTGGGTCTAATGCAGACGTTAAGTTTGATTCTACAGCATCTCAAACCGTCTTAAGTCGAGACCGCAATGATTTTTCGACATGTGTTAATTCACCTTGTGCTCTAATTCTTATTCGAAATCATAATAAAAGAGAACTAAATGAATTTAAAATGCGCAAAGATATGTTTAACCAATACGTACCTTTAACGTTGGACGACGATAGAAGACTGCAAATTCTGCTATTAAAGTCTACAACAGATATGCTTATTTACGGATCCAAAAGTGCTTCCAAAAGATGTCAATATTACGATAGCATTCTAACTGAAAACTCCAAACCTTTGCAGCCCTATGTACTTAGAGATACTACAGTTAATACTGCTTCACAAAATCCATCTTTAAATTACTGTTCCAGCAACATAGTTCCGTTCGATGCAACTAATTTTGAGGAAGGAAAATCCTCACCTGGTAAAGCAAACTATTGTTCAGGATTTAAATTAATTGCTACTTCATCAAAGAGATTCCAACAAATAGCTTCGGTTCTGAAGTCTGGAGGAAAAGCTCATTCTGGCATTTTACCTAAGGGTAACACGCAAGCAGCAATAACAGAAGCATATCCGCTTCTGGATGATACTACAATTGCTACGGAAACTGCTGTTACTACGTTAATTTCGGCTGAAAGTGCTACGTGGAATAATCCATATGTTAAACACATTTTTAATCCTGATTGGAAGGATTTGTGCAAACATAATTTGCCAAACCAAGGAAGATATATAAATGCTGCAGTTCATGTTCAAGAATGGTTGGATGTATCGTGGAAAAACTCTCAATGTCGATTTTCATGTAAGTTGTGCAAACAGTACTATGCGCTTGGGTACAGAGTAGATATAAAATCTAAGAAAAACATCGTGAAAGAAGAAGGATTTTATTCAGCTTCCCCAAGCATAAACCAAAACGAAATAGTAGCACATAGCGCTGACGAAGTACACATTGCAGCTTCAAATTTGTTTTTTAATTTGGTTGCCGCAGATACTGAAGAAAATTATAATCATGTGCTAGAGACGGAATTGAAAAATCAAGAACCAATATTTAAAACTACAGCAAATATTTTGAAAACTGTGTACACAATGATTAAGGGCAATATCCCTTTTGCCCAACTTCCCAACATAATACGATTGTTGAAATCTTTGGACGTGCCAGTAGGTACATATCATCACACAGAACAAGCGGCACAAAAGATTGCAAGCACGTTCTCATTCGCATTTCACAAAAAAATACTCACATCCCTAATGAAAGAGAATAAGAAGTTTACACTATTGTGCGACGAATCCACAGATAGGTCGCATATAACGTACCTTATAGTGTACATACAAACGCTTGAGGATAATTATCCAATAACTTATTTTTATGCATTAGTGGAACTGTCTGCAGGTCAGACAGCAGCAGCTACGTTTGCAAAATTTAAAGAACACGTTGCAGAAGACAATAAAATTGTCCCCGGATTTGAATTATATTTTGCCAGGAATATTGCACTGTTAGTTACGGATTCGGCAAGTTCGATGATTGGTAAGTATGATTTACAAACATGAACTAAACTCAACTATTGCTAGTTTTTTAACTTTTAATCTATTATAGAATGTGCCGTTTTACTAGAACAAGAATACCTAATAAATTTATATTAATATTTATAGTATTTTTAACTAATCGTAGACATATTTATATAATGAAAAGTAGATTAATAATATAAGAGATTATATTAAATGCACGAATTTTTCAGGGTCCAGAAACAGTTTTTTTTCAAGAATGAATGACTACATTGCGCCAAACAGAATTTCCGTATTCGGTTGTCTGGCTCACAAAGTCGACCTTTTGATGCAGTGGAGCGTTAATCGTCATTCTGATACTGATCGTCGATTTGCTTATTTAAAAAAGTTTGATGCCAATGTAAATAAATTTTATACGTATTTCTTAAGCCGTGGATCGAAGCGCTGGCTTTTTCTACAAACTATTGCCCAAGATCTTGACCTAAATAGTCGGAAACTTAAATACTTTTATGATACAAGGTATTTAGTTTTATAGAAAAACTTGATATTTATTATTAAATCAATTTTAATCTATTTAGTATGAATTTATTTTTCAGATGGGCTGACTCTAGATTTCAAGCTTTATTAGCATTACACCAAAACTATGACGTACTTAAGCCTGCCCTTGTTAGCATTGATCAACACGATGAAATGTTCAAGTCCGAAGCTCAAGTAACAGCTCGCGACCTTTATAGTCTTCTTCAAGACCAATCTTTCTCAATAGTTTTACGCGAATTTCTTGATTTTTTGACTGTTTACAAAGAATTGTCTTTAAAATTTCAAGAAACGGCAAGTATCTTAGTAGGAAAGGCTGACTACGTTGAAGTTGCATATAACAAGATCAAAGACTTAAAAGCAAGTCCTGGAGAATTTGTTCAATCGTTTTTACTCGAGTGTGAGTGTCGCAATGGATGTTCCAAGGGTCATTGTACAATCACAGACTATGATAATTGTGATGAAATTATTCATAAGAATTTTATGCTGGAAAAAGTTGAAACTAACCGTATTTTGCTTAGTCAAGTTCGTACAGATCTGTACACATACATGCTAACGGAATTAAATAATTATTTGAATATCGAGATATTAGTAGCAGTTCAACTTTTTGATAACCGAAAATTCGTTTTTAGTAAACCTTCAACTACAGTTAGCAAAGTGGATCACAATAAGCCAATACGTGATTATTATTCAATGGACTACGAATTTTTTCGTGCTCGAACAGCATCTTAAAAGATCGAAAAAGTTTGCCAATTTTATTATATTGACTTTGAAACTGAATGCTTTCAAATGGCAGTTCAATGGAAAAATGTATTGCATCATATAGTAGTGGACAAATTTCTTTGGACATACAAGGATGAGCTTCCTGAGTTGTTTTGGCCGATAGCTCTAACTCAAAATCAGATTCCATGGACCCCTCTTACACGAAGAATTATTGAACTTATGCTAGTTAGTGGCAACAACGACGCGCTGTAAGTGCCTCATAGAAGATATAATGTACGTGATGTATTTGCTTAATGTGTTATTATTTTTTCGCAGATCCGAAAGAGGATTTTCAGTTATGGATATAACAAAATCTAAATCCCGATCTCAAATGTCGCCAAAAACACTCTCTGACCTGTTGAATGTAAAAGAAAATGGACCAACGGATGTAGCGGATCTAAAATTATTAGATTATACTATTGAGTTTCTTCAGCACCACAATAAGGCGGACGAAACCAGGAACTTAGGCGGCAGACCGTCTAACCCAGATAATTTCAAATCCTTCTTTAAAAAAAGTAGGCTATTTTAAGTTTAAGCTACTCAAAATATAGGTTTTCTAAAAGTAACTAGAGCAGCAGCAGCAGTGTAGCATGTTTACACTAAATACTAGATTATGTTGTCAAATGTAATTTGTACAGCCATTTGGTTGCGCATTGAATAATATTTGCTCCTAATGTTACTTACATTTACATATTGTGTAGTAAAAGCACCGACAGCTTCGACTGTTTTAGTAAAAGTAGTAGTACGTATATCTACGCGTATCTATGGAACCTATTATCGATAACTAGATATGCGTAGTCGGTAGTTAATTAGCAGTTATATCACAGTTAAATAAGTATATTTAATCAATGCATTATTTACTGAGTGTACAATAAATAAAATGAAACCTTACAGTCTAAAGAACCTGACTTTATAGCTGTGAATACAGTTTATTATTAATGGTGATAAGTCTAAAAAAAATATATCTTAATCCAGCGTAGTCCTAAACAATATATTGCTTATAATTGGCTTGTTAAATCTCTTTGGTTTTTACTCGAATATTTGGTTTTCTAGTCTTTCATTGAAGCACAAATTACTGACCACAGATACAATCACACCTGAATAACAAATTGAACAGTATTGTTTAATCATTTTAACCTAGAAATTTTAATAAAATCAAATTAAAAACATTTAATATTTGTTTATTATTATTTTTGCAATATTATTACAGACTAGTTAATTAATTAGTACGGTAAAGTTAACGTTGTGATTATTAATTTAAAAATGAACCAAAAACATTCATAATTTCTTCGACTTATAAGCTAGCGCGTGTCTGCGTCATTGCAATGAAATAAAAGCTGGATATTTGGTGTATAACTATTGCTGTTATTGAGCACTGCAACCGCATAAATAGTAACACACATTTACTAGAGTACTTTTAAATCATAGTGTATTAGATTTACATTTGTTGTTTGATTGACAATTTATCATCTCTATTATTTTTGAATCTGACTTTTTCCAAACCACCAAAACAGTTTGGTTAACTATTAAAATTATTCAAATGGTTATGGAAGACTGAAGTTAGTACTAGAATAGAACATATGCATTTACATGTTATTGCACACTAAATACGGAAAAATGAACAACGTATATTTACTAACATAACTTTTTATCAAACTATATTAGATTTACATCTGACGTTTTGTGAGCAATTCAGTATCTCTATTATTTTTGAATCTGACATTTTCTCTAAAACAACAAAACATTTTGGTAAACTATCAGCATTTGAAATTAATTTATTTCGTTCAAAAATATTAAATTTTGATTTTTTATTTCGTAAATGGTAAGAGTTTGCAGAACTTGTATTAACGTAATTTTCAAAATCAGCTACCATTATTGCTTCAGGCAAGTAGAAGGAAGTTGCATTAATCCACGCCTCAACCTGCATTACAAAAATGTAACTTCATTGTAAATCACAGTACTTATTCCAGAAGCTGATATACCGTATATGACATTTAAGACTCCGGGGATACTATTTAAAAACACGCCAGTTTGACCGGACAGTATTAGAGCACCTTATACTATTTGAGCCCCGGAGTTTATTTTAAAATCTTACATTTCCTGTACTTTGGGAGCGCACTTAACCATTATAGACCCAGATACTATTTAAGCCCCGGAGACTATTATTAAAAGTCTAGGCGCTAGACCCGGTTACTATTTGAGCCACAAACACAATTTAAGTCCCGGAGTATAAACTGTCATATACGGTATGCGAGCGCTAAGATAACGGTAAATACAAGGCAATTGTGTTTACAGGATGGCAAAGACTGTAAAGCAATTTTCATTAGCATTAGAGTAAATATTTATTCCAAATATTTTAACCTTGCTTATTTTGTATGTACTTTTTGCTTAAAGACTAGAACTATATGTAAGTAGTAAATTATTATGTATCTGACTCCCGCAGTACTATGAATATGGCTTTTATTTATCCTGTGCTTCTTATATTAAATACTAATAATAATTATTGTTTTTTCCAAAGCTGCGAGCAACAAATCCGGCGACAACTGCTTGTACATCTCGTCAGTCGCATTTTCCAACCCCCTTGAATATCATTTTCCTTTGAAAATGTAGATTAAAAAAATTTATAAATCTGCCTTTTCCAAAAGTAGCTGTAACATTTTGTTATTTTATTGAATTTACAGTAGTCTCATCTACATCATGCTTAAATTATTTTTGTGAAGGTTGTAAGTAATTTCAAATGTTGGCTATATATATCTTACAGCTAACAAGCACTAACAGCAACCAGAACATTGTAACTGTAATTAATGCACACAATGGGATGCTAGTTAAAATTGTATAGCACTAAAAGTTGGACCTACAAGCGCATCTTGGTTAATATTTATGCATGCAATGTTTAAACTCAATTTTGGGTACTTCACCGTGTTAGTAGGTTGATTGTAATGTACAGTACTTCACTTAGCAATTTCACTAATGTAAAGTGTGGGAATGAGGCAGAAGGAGGAAGGACATTTACAAAACTAACAGCAATCTAATTGACAACACAAGAGATGATAAGTAATTAGTATTATCAGCATGTATTATTTCAAAGCATTCTTTCTGAAACGACCCAATGCCCCAGTTGGGCTGTCAACATCGCATTCGCTCCAACATCAACCTGGTCGGTTTCCTTTCTCCAATCTCAACCTCCCTAAAATTGTAGATAATGACTGTATCTAGATTTTCCTTTTTAGGCGAATTATTAGTAAATGTAAGCGTAAATCCATACAAAGATACTTAAATAATTAAAAAAACATTTAAAGTAGGTAACCTAGTACAAAAAGTAGGTTGATAAGAGACGGTTTGTAGTGTCTGCATACGGCATATTGATGACTCTTTTACAAAGCTGCTAACAATTTTTAGACATGGAGCACAGTAACTTTGTTTGCAGAACAATCGTTGTAGTTTGAGACTTTTGAGCTCGACACATTTGTACATACAACGTATTTGTAATTTGTAACAACGTGCAATGAGACGCTGAATAAAATTTACTAACAGTAAATACATGAAGTGTTAGCACTTCTTGCTTGGAAAATGATTACAGTTTAGGTATTTCTGCTATATGATTACTTTTTCCACCTGAGCGTGCAGATAGATAAATTATTATTCGTCGTTAGTTTTCTTGCAAACTAATTGGAAATACAATTACCGAGAGCATTGTACGTTTATAAGCAGCTACAGCGGTTTCATACAACACGGAATGATGGGAATGAGAGAGAGAACCTGAACGACACGTAAGATAAACAACAATCTAATTTACAAAGAAGTAGCAACGAATAAATTATATTTGTAGTTCATTAGTCATATGACTTTTAAGGTTTTGGTCAAGTCGAGCAATAATAAATTTGTAATTGTTTATATAATTATAAATCAAAGGGTTTAATTTCGTCTGGTCACATACATTTGCTATGTTGTTGCTGGTTAGCTGCTACGGTCTGTAGATTATACAATAGAAACAGACAAATTATATTTTAATTAAGCTCGCTTCTACATTCGATGCGAATGCTAAACAGGTGCTTTTGCGCGATTTGGTCAAAAATCCTTTTATGAACACGAAAACGTAACGCAAAGTAAATATGCAGTAATGTATCAGAATGTTGAAATTTAAATTCGGACAGTAAAAACCTTATTTGCTCTCATAAGCATTTTGACCCAAAACTGTGGAACAAATAAGACTATGTGGTAACCTGAGCAACCAAAATAATACGTAGACAATTTTAATTGCTATTAATTTTTGATATCACTAGTTTTTAAAACGTCAGATACAAAATTTACCTCAAACTGTGAAGGTTGGAAACCCCAGGTAGCAGTTTGCCTTTTATTTCAGATTTTGTTTGTGGGTTGAGCTTCTTTGGTGCTGTGGTTCTACAACCAAAAGGACGTTTGCATACAGGAACAGTTACAAAAACTCCTAAACACTAAAGCTTCTATTACTCCTTTCCACTGCACTGATTGATTAACTGCTACACAAGCGTGTAAAACTGAGCGTAAGATGTTGAAGCACCGACTGTTTCTAGTGTTAGGCCACGCTTTTGAGCAATACAACTTCTTGCAGGGTTTAGTGAAACGTGTTAGACGTACATGTCAATGGGATTAAATAATCAAGTCACAAAAATAAATTTTAGGAGTAAAACGTTTTGCTACCTTTCTTCCAACAGTTCCTTCAAGAGTGCAAGAGGGAACAACAAAACTGTAAAACCTCGCAAAATCTGACTGATGAGGTAGAAGCACAGTTTTTAGCTACTATATAAATGTCATATAAAAACAGTTATAGCTAAGCTTTGTTCATTTGCACGATAAACGTTCATATTTGCCGAGCTCAAACTGTGTCGCCGGAACTGCCTTTCACAGAATAAATGAATACTGAGCCATCTGAAGAAACACAAAGTCTGTCCTACTCTAAATGGCAACAAAACAAAAGGTGGATGCAGTTTAGTATTATTAAGTAGGTGACTACGGTAATGATATTCGTAAATGCGTCTTTTAAGGTTAATAATACCTGGTATTGCAATTTTTATTCTACACTAATAGTTGGAACAAAGAATGGAACCGAGAATACAGTAAATAGAAACCAACTAAGAGTACACACTTGCACCGAGTCGGAAGAGATTACAATTAGTACGCACAGCAGTTTTGCATAAAAGGAATAGCCCAAAATAATTTTATTACGATTGCTGAAGCAATGTCTTTTCAATTCAATTCTATACAATCCTATGCCCTAGACAGATCGTGGTTCTCGTTGGACTCACTGGCCTGACCTTCTCATCATTCTTTCTCTTCAGAAATGTAGATGACGGACATCTGCAGATATTACGTTTCACGAAAAGATGATTTTCCTCGCAAAGGGTAAGATGTTCTGTCTCTATCAAACTAGATACAAGATCTATAATAAAAATCGTGTTGCTTGCGAAATGCTTTACAACTATAGTTATTACAGCTACCAGCGTAATGATGCGCGGGATAATTATTTAGTTCGTTATAAGCTAAACTCAAGCAATAAACCAATTGTTAACTACCATTACTATCCAATACTATAAACGATGTCATGCATCTGATAATGTTATGGTAATTCCAAGAGATTCTCTATAGCAAACACAATCTCTTTCTCTATAATTGTCAACTTAGGCAGATATAGTTCAAATTATAATAGTTATTGGTACGGAACGTACACATATGGGTTTACAGAGAGAACGGTACCGATGACTGACTATTGCCTCTGGTTGGCTTTGTCCCTGGCCTTCTCTCTCCTGCCCCTTTGAAAATGTAAATAAACCTTAATTGTAAATAAGACTTTCAAAGTGTAGTTGTGACTTTGACGAGGTGTATCGTTTTTGGGATTAGGAATGTGCCATATAGCAACTAACACTAGTAATTATTTGGGTTAACCTAAATTCTTGGTACATTTTTCAACTACTACCATACATTTATAGCAAATAGTGTGGTGCTATTGATTTTGTTAAAAACTTTTTGTCCGTTTTGTCAGTTTGTTTTTTTCAAAGATAAAGTTAATTAACTTGGTTTTAAATGACATACTATATGACTTGATCTGGTGCTAGACCTATATGCACTTTAAAATTACCACTAAAATTGGCTTACTAACGACAGCTGAATGACGAATGTCAGTGATCAACCAAACCATTCAATCTCGCAAGCAAGAACTGTTAAATGCAAATCGTGAATTAAATACATTTCAAAAGAGGCTAAATGTAGTTGTACTTTGTTAAAATGTGCAAACGGATTAGTTTACAAGAGCAGAGGTACATCTGTGTCACTATAACAGTAGTTTACAGTACCTTGTAAATGTGCTCGGCAAAGAATTTAGCCCTGCACTGCATAATAAGTAGGATGATGAAAAATGCAAAGCTATCATGTGAAAACGTCTGTGAATGAATATCCATTAGTCGTCCCATCTGCATGAGGCTTTAATTATTAATGTGG
>JAQFZC010003107.1:0-20008 GCA_034695205.1 Dicyrtoma fusca
TGGTTGAGTCAGGTTGTATGGACCAAATGGTCAAATCGACCCAATGAATTAAATTATTATTATTATTATTATTATTAATTATTTTGTTCAATCCATGCTTTGTCTACTTATCGTGAGAATAAGCATGTACTAATGCAATGCTTTTAAAATGCCGTTTGATCGTTGGTACATAACTTATTAGCTAGCAAATAAACATTTACAATGTGAACTGACTGAAATGACGATCGCATCTTGTGTCATTTTTAGCAAGTCGGTTCAGTAGAGTCAGTTAATATTTTAGTGTTATATACTTTAGAACCTGTTTTTGTCCTGTCGTTTTTGAGCAGCCATGACGCCGCTTATTAATTTATGGCAAATATTACTAGCCGAATACACTTAGATTGCATTTTCAACACGTCGAAGAACACACACAAAATCTATTTCGAATATATACATTATTGGCAATGTGCATTTATGAATTTGAAATGTTTTGAAATGTTAATTTGTAGTTTTATTCTTCTTTATTATTATGTACTTGTTTTAAATAATTTTTAAAGTTTGATTTGTAGCTTTCACCTTTTTAAAAGTGTTCATTTCGTTTTTTGAATGGTTTTAAAAAAGTTAGTTTCTATTTTTGTTTTTTTCAAAAGCGTTAGTTTCGTTCTTTCTTGTGGCCTTTTTCAAATAAAACACACCTTGCTTTGGCCTGTTTTGAAAGGAGCTTCTTGTTTAAGCCTTTTTAAACTTACTTGCTTTGAACGATTTGCTGTAAAATTCACGTACTGTCTCGGAATGTCTTCCAAAATGTCCGTCTCAGCTTTCCATTTTTCTAAAAATATTATTTTCTTGAAATTTTAATTCTTTCCATCCTCATATTTTAATTTTCTTGAATTTGAATTCAGGTCTTACGGATAAAAGTATTTCACTTTAGTTATTTAATGCCAAAATTACGCCATTGCTGAAACTACTATTCATTTTTGTGTCCGATTTTACGGAGTCAGTTCACGGTTCCGACAGTCCACTGTGACGTTTTCTTTGCAGGCGGCATTTCTTGTTTAAACAATTCCAAACAGTGGAACATCGGAATCATTATTTACAAAATTGTTTTTTTACGCTAGCGTTTATTACAAACATTAGACTCTTACGAGACGAGATATTGATTTTTCCAGAAAGGTCAAAACTGGAAATTAAGATTCTACCAGGAGGCAAAAACTAATCATAATATGCATTGCTTCCTTAAGCGTCAAGTTTAAAATTGAAACGGAGCTATTTTAGAAGTCCAGGATGTTTTCTAAAATACGGAAATAATAAATTCTTCCATCAACACTAGTGACTGTGGTAAAGATTTTATGTATAGAATAAAGATTTATAGAACAAAAAAGGAATTTAGAATATTTTGTTATCCAAGCACCATTATTTATTTGAACAATAAATTTTAAACGTAAAGAAATGTTAGTGGCAAGAATTATTGTTGTTGTTTAGTATTAATTAAGTCATGGTACGGATCGTAGCCTGGCATTGAAAGCCCTGTGAATTAAAAATCTAAATTACATTTTTTTTTCGTTTACGTTAAAATGGATTTTTAAAAAATATGTAGAAATATCCGAAACTGAGCACGCTAATACTTTGAAAAAGGTCAAAACAAAAGTGTTTAATTCTATAAATTAACTTTTTCAAAACGATCAAAACTAGTAATATAATGTGCTGTCAGAACGGGAAAATCGAGTAAATAACAATCTTCCAAAAGAGACCCAATCCAGTAAATAACACTTTTCCAAAAAAGATCAAATCCAGTAAACTACACTTTTCCAAAAAAGGTCAAATCTAGTAAATAACACTTTTCCAAAAAGGGTCAAATCCAGTAAATTACACTTTGTAAAAATAGTCAAAACTAGAAATTACCATTTTCCAAAACGGTCAAAACTAGTTAATAACACTTTCAAAATGGTCAATACAAGATATTACCATTCTCAAAAACAGTCAAAACTAGGTACAAATATTACCGTTTTGAAAAGCTTAAACTTGAAATAAGCTTTATATTAAGCAATTATAAAAGGAATCAGCACTCCCAAAAAGGTCAAAATAAATTAATAACATTGTAGAAAGGGTCAAATCTTCAAATTAGATTTTTCAAAAATATTAACAACACGTAAACAGCAGAAAAAAATTCCCAAATTCAAAAAGGTCAAAACTAGAACCCTTCTTTTAAAAAAGCTAAAAAACCAATAAATAACAGTAGTCTGTCCGGTCAAACCAAACAATTGCTGTTTTCAAAACCTTTACAAGAAACCGCATCTATTCTAAGGTTTAGTATACCGTTTATAGTATTATTTGTTTTAAAAGAACAAGCGCTGTGAAACGCAAGCATTGTAAATAAAGTTTTTTCCCGGAAATTGTGTTATATGATAAAAGTGAAAAAGCGCTGATAGTTTCTCATAGAAGACAGTAATCTAAAACTTTAAACCGTGACATCCCTTGAACATTGTTGTTCTTGTTTTACAAACTGTGCGTTTTGTAAAAAATTAGTTTTTTAGTATTAAAATTGGGAAAATTATCCTCCTCTTTTTGAAAATTATTGCTTACTAGTTTGAATGTTTTTCCTAATGCTGGTTGTTAGTTTTGACCTTTTTTATAAAGTTGATTTTTAGCTTTTGCCCTTTTTGACAGAGATGATTTCTAGCTTTTGCCCTTTTTGAAAGTGTAATTTCTCGATTTTGACCTTTTTGAAAGCGTAATTTCCAACTTTTATCCTTTTTGAAAACGTAATTTCTAGATTTTGGCCTTTTTGAAAGCTTAATTTCTAGATTTTGACCTTTTTGAAAGCGTCATTTCTAGTTTTACTCTATATTTTAAAGAGTAATTTCGAAATTTTGACTGGTTTTCGAAACGTTGGATTGCGTTTTTGACCCTTTTGAGAATGTTATTTTTATCTTGGGATCTTTTTAAGAGTGTAAGTTACCAGTTTTATTAATCCAGCATTTAAAAACCTGCAGCGGGTTGAAACTCTATACACTACATTGGCTATGTTTAGGGTTATTTTTTACAATATGTTTTTTTTTAAATTGGTTATTTCAAGTTTTAGTATTTTGATAGAAATGTTATTTTAAAATTTCTGCATTTTGGAAAATGCCAACAATTGGCTTTATACTTTCTCAAATTATTAATTTTTAGTTCTGACCTTCGTAAAAGTGTAAATTAATAGCTCTGACTGTTTTTAAAAGTATCGGTTTTCCTTTTTTAACGTTTACAAAAATCTTATTTTTCCTGTGGTTTCCGAGTTTGAATTGGTTAAATAAGAATTGCTATACAAAGAAATGAATGACAGTCTAATAGTCAAAGCCGAAAATAGCGATTGCAGGTGACACCGTAGTATTCTTTGACGCCTGTAGCAAACACTTAGGTCCTCGCAACTGTGAACTGAGCCAGTAGAATCGGGTACAAAAAAGGTCAAAGCAGAAATTATTATGGAGTTATATGTATTAAGATTTAAACCTAGAAATTACCTTTATAATAAGCATTAGAAAGAAGAAATCTGCATTAAAAAAATCAAAATAAAGTATTAACATTATCAGAAAGGTTTGAACTTAACTTTGTTTTTTAAATATTAAGGACCAGTTAGTAAAGCTCCCACAAAACTTAACGTTTCAAAAAGGTCAAAACTAGAAACCTACATTTTAAAAGACAACGAACAAGTAAATAGCTCTACTAAGGAAGGTCAAAACTAGGATTTAACGTTTTCAATACATCAAAACCTAGCTGCAGAACAGGAAACATGGTAATTGAAAAAAAAATACTATTATTCTGAAGAAACAAGAGGCGTAAAACCTTAGCATTTTAAAATAAACCTTTTCTCCTGATCGGCAGTTAAGCTGACTAACGACGAAAATGTAGACGCGCTGATATTAAAGCGAGTTTTTACAAAATTCAGTTTGTAATATTATTATGCTGGTTTTTTTAATTAAATTGGATTTTCTAGAATTTCAAGATTAAAAAGTGTTTTTAGTGCACAACGTTTTAATCATAAAAGTATAAACTTAAAATTAGCAAATGAGCATTTTAAAACACTGTTTTGCAAAATTTACGCTTTAAAAACGACTGCTTTGTAATATTTGCGTTTTAAAAAAGCCCTCGTTCCCTTTGTTTTCATAAAGGGTAAAGCGTGTACGTTTTGGCCCACTTGCAAGTTTACACCGCAGGCCAGCCTTTTGCAAAAGAAACAAAACAAAACAATTAAGTAACTAAAGCGACCTAACTTCGGCTTATAACGGTAGAATGCTAAGCTCAAATTCCACCTTTTTTTAAAAGGTCAATAACATAATAATATGAACTTTGCAAACTATTCCCCCCTTTTTTAAAAATCGAATATGTGTAAGACAGACACTTTTATTGTGTTCTTCCCATGGCTTCCCAGTTCTAAACATATTTAAGAAACTAACAATATTTTTACAAATCTTACACTCTGAACATTAGTTAGATTTTACCGTAAATGGAGGAGAAGAGCGCCTTTTGAACACGTATGCTTGACGCCGCTTGTTGTTTTATGTAGAATGTTTCAAAGTGAGTTGATCAGGTTTGTAGGCAGTCACTATTAATGCAATACAGAGTTGTATATATATATTGTTGCCATTGTTAACGTTATTTATTAGTATTCATTTTTCTGAAATTGTTTAGTTTTTGTTTTAGTCTGGTTTGGTTATTTCGTAGCTTTGACACGTTTGAAGGTTATCATAATTCATCAGCATACCTTCGTAAAGTATTTATTTATTGTCGTGATCTTCGTGAAGATGTAAACAGTATTTTACTAATTTCAAGATTTCATTCTTTTAAAAACCGTAACAGTCACTTTGTGAAACAAAAACTTTATGAAAACAATATGAATCATTCCGTGGTTTCCCAGTTCAGAATTGGCTCTCAAAACAGTCACATATTTAGTGATTCACAGTTTCAGAATACATAAACTCGATATTGTCTTTTAAAAAAATTTAGAAATGTGAAAATTTGTATTTTTTAAAAACATGCAAAAATATCAAGTAAGAGTAACACTTACAAAAGAGCTCAACTAGTATAACCAAAGATTTCTGAATCGTCAAAATGCCAACGCTACTTTAAGGAAAAAACGTACATACAAAAACTAGACATTCTTAGCAATAGAATTAAAACCTTTAAAAAGATTCAAAAGTATTGGTCTATACTTCTGCGTCTAGTAAAGAGCGGTACTTAATTTTAGAACTTTTTGTCTTGCCGTACACGCCGCACTCCTAATGGGGATGTTGGCGGCTCTGCCCGGAGTTTTTAGCAGAAACGAGCATTTCAAATTAAGATTGGTTCCCTCTAACGTACTAACGCCTGATAAGTGTCAAGCAAAATAATTTCTAGGACAGTTTTTAATGTATAGTTTTCCATAGTGCTAAGCATTTACTTGTTAATCGCATCAATGCATGGAGATTGGGAACTGTTTTTTTTACCCCCTGTTCTTTTTACCCCCCTTCCCCCTATTAGTAGTTTGTTGGGCCTTTTCGAAACTGGGAAAGGATTGCAAAAATACAATTATAAAGTGTCGGTTGTACTTATTCACTTTTTTAACACCGTAATAATATTGACCTTTTCAAACAGGCCAAACTCAAAAGTAAGAATTTAGTTTTTTCAAAAACAGTCATAACTAGTGACTGACACTTTCAAAATGGCCAAATCAAGAAGTTATCCTTTTCAAAAATGTCAATACTATGAAGTTACAATTCTCAAAAGACGTCAAGTAAGTATGGATATTTTAGCTATTAAAAAGGCTAATAAAGACTACTATTATATTGCTACATAAATGCTCGGTTTTGGAACTCGGTTTAAAATTTCGGGATTTAAAATTTGAAATCACGAGCAGCTCATAATTTTTGTTATGATCTTTTTGAAAAATGCTTATGTTCAGGTAGCACTAACGTGTGGTAAAGTAGTTCTCCAAAGTAGTATAGTACGTTTTGCTCATAGTAACTCAAGAGTAAATAGCAAACAATTGTGCACACGTCTTGCTTTCGTGTGTTATTTAAACAATGTTTACAGTTGGATCTTTTCAATGGGAGCACAAAAAAGTAAGCAATAATTTGCAAAGCCTAGTAGGGTCGTGCTCAACGCCATTTAGATTTTTAATTTGCGAAGAAGTAAGTACAAACACATAGGTGTAAGGATAAAACTACCTTAAACTTGAACGAAAAATTCTTTCACGCTTAAAAACTTATTTTTTTCTAGTCTTCCTATCATACTGAAACACATGCCTTTTAAACTTTTTGCGCTTGAAAGTGATAACGTTTTGTTTTCGTCTGTTAAAAGGGAGAGTTACAAGCTTTGGTCTTTATAAGTGTGAATTCCTAGTTTAGACCATTTTAAACAAATACCCATCGTTAATTACCGTAAAGCGTCGAATAGAAGGCCGTGCCTTTTATTTGTAAAACTCAGTTCGACCCCCTGTTTATTAGAGACCTGCCTTCTATTAGAGACCTGCCGTTTATTGGAAGTTCCGCCTTCCATTATAAGCTTTTCTTTAGCATAATTGTATTGCATTATTGCATGCATTGCCTTTTAATATGTGAAGTCTTCACGCGGTTTGTTATGTCAAAACAAATATTTTAAACAGTCAATTAAGAATGTAAAGAGCCCGCAGTATTGTTCAACAGTTTACTAGCTACTACCTTCGAAAAACCGCCCCGTTTCTGGTTTTGACTTGTCTAAAATTGCTACTTTCTTGTTATGATATTTCAGCAAGTTTTTGTCAATTAGTTTACAATTAATTTACATTTTAATTAGACTCTTTTTGAAAATATTGAATTGTTGTTTTAAACTTTTTTAAATTACTGTGTACTAGTTTGAATATTTTTAAAAATACTGGTTTCTAGTTTTGGCCTTTTGGTACGGTTAATTTCTACTCTTTGCTTTTTTGAAAGAGTAATTTTCAGATTTTGAGTGGATTTGGAAACGTTAGATTGGTTTTTTGAACCTTTTGAGAATGTTAATTCATCTTAGGAGTTATTGAAGACTGTTAGTCATCAGCTTTGTATGCGTTTCAGAGTGTTACGTTTGAGTCTGATCTTCTTTTGAAAGTATAAGCTATGTTTTTGAATGTTTTTGAAGACGTTGGTTTGTAGGGTAGGCTATTAGTGAGTTTGTGCTACGTCGAGGTTTCAGATTAGGATTAGGTTTAGGGTTAGAAAATAAATGGAGTTAAACGGCCGTTTTCTCCCTAAACCTAAACCGAAACCTCAAGAATCGGGTCAACACAAACTCGCTATTATGAAAATGTGCACTTCCTGTTTTGACCTCTTTGCAAATGTTGATTTATTAGCTTTGAATCGTTCGGAGCTTTCGCCTTTGTTCGTTTTCAATAACTGATAAAATGGATTATTGACAATCATTGTTCTTATGTAAGTAATGTTTCTAAAAATGTTGATTTTTTGTTTTATACCTTTTTAACATTATGTTAATCATTAGTTTTTATCTTTTTGAGAGATAATAAATGCAGACCAGATACTGGTATTGTATTCTTGCAATGGATTTTCAGCTTTAAATAAATTCAACTAGCTAACAACGTTTTTACACTCGAATCATTAGTCAGATTTTTCTATTATGCTCCACGCCGTTTTTCTTTTGTGAAGAATATTATACAACCCCTATCACTGCTATCTCAACCTCAAAAAATTTGTAATGCGTTTACAAACTGTGTGGACTGTTTTTGTCATTTTTAGTGTTATTTTTAACAATTATCTATTTTTGAAATTGTTTATTTATAGTTTTAGTATTTATGAAAATGTTACTTTATGATTTGAACATTTTGGAAAATGTCAATTTTTTTCTTTATACTTTCACAAATTACTAATTTCTAGTTCTGACCCGGTTCGAAGTGTAAATTAATAGTTCTTAAGCATAATTAAGAACAATAATTCTTATGAATTATTGTCTGCAAAGAAATGTATGACAGTTTAAAAGTCAAAACTGAAAATGGCGATTGTAAGTGACACCGTTATATTCATTGATGCCTTTATCAAACACTAAGGACTCCACAATCCTCACAACTGTGAACTGAGCCAGTAGAATCGGGTACAAAAAAGGTCAAAACAGAAATTATTATGTAGTTATATGTATAAAGGTGTAAACCTAGGAATTACATTTATAATAAGCATTAGAAACAAAAAATATGCATTCCCAAAAAAGTCAAAATAAAATAATAACATTATCCGAATGGTTGGAAAATATTTTTTGTAAATATTAAAACCAAGTTAGTAAAGCTCTTAAAAAATTTACCGTTTTTAAAAATGCCAAAACTAGAAACTTACATTTTGAAGGACATGATGAACTAGTATAACAGTGCCAAATAAGTTCAAAACTACTATTTACCGTTTTCGATAAATCTTCTGAACCACTAGCTGCAGAACGACGTATCCGTATTCAAAAACGTAATATTATTTATTTAAAAGAAACAAGCAACGTTAATTCTAAGCATATTAAAAGAAATCTTTTCTTCCTGATTTTTAGTTGTGCTAAATAACGACAAAAGTGTGAAAGCGCTGACAGTTTTTCACTGAAAAACCCTTGAAGGAATACAATTAAAATGTGGCTATATTTTAACCTATTTATAATTTTAAGTACTGGGTTAAATAGAGAATAGCATTTTTCGACACCAAAGTCAAACTTTATGTTTTTGAATGACTGTCGATAGTACAAGAGATAAATTCTTTTGTAAATCAACGCCATGTACAGTTTTATCCAGAAAAGTTTTGAACTGAACCGCGTATTTGATTGCCAAAACTTGGCTAGTGGTCTGGTTAAACAGTGGAAACAGCATTACTAGATAGTAGTGAAATGACGTACACCTATCACGAGTATTTAAAGCTATTTGTGAAAAGGGCGTTTGTATGAAAAGTTTCTATGATTCATATGCTCGTTTTTAAATGTGATTGTGTTTTCTAAAATTTAAAGATTGAAAAGTGTTTTCGATTGGACAGCGTCTCAATCTAAAAAGTATGATTTTTTAGCAAATTAGTATTTTGAAAACCAACCTGTTTTGCAAAACTGGAGCTTTAAAAACGACCGCTTTGTAACATTTACTTTTTGAAAAAGCCTATTCTCTCTTTATTTTCATAAACAAAAAACCTTGAAACACATTTTCGCCCACTTGTAGGCTTACACGGCAATACAGACGCTTACAAAAGAAACAATACGGCCTCAATATTATTCAAATAAATGGCCCTCATTTTATCACTGAAAATGTGAAAGATGACTAAAATATAATTCCGACTCTTACACCTTTTCGAAACTGATTAACGTTTTTGTTTGCACCTTTTTAAAAGTCATAACTGATACTTTGGAGCCGTTTTAGCCTTTTTTAATGTATATGTTAATCATTAGTTTTTTCCTAATAATTATAATATTAAGCTCCAGTTATGCCTTTTTTAAAAAGGTCAATACCTTATGAAGCTTTGCAAACTACTCCACCTTTTTAAAAAGCTATAATGTGTAAGACAGACACTTTTATTGTATTTTTCCATGGTTTTCGAGTTCTGAATGGATTTAAGAAACTAGCAACATTATTACAAATCTCACACTCCAAAAAGTTAGTTAGATTTTGCCATAAATGGAGGGAGCGCGCCTTCAGTTAGTTTTTAGGCTTAACGCCGTCTGTTGTTTTATGTATAATGCTCCAAACAAATATGTAAGGTAATCCTGGAGGATGCTACTGTATACAAATGCAAACAATAAATTGTAACTTCTATTTTTGTGGTCATTATTACCGTTATTGACTCCTATTTATTTTTCTGAAACAGTTTATTTCTTTTTTTGGCCTGGTTTGGTTATTTCGTGGCTTTGACACGTTTGAAATTTATCATAACCTGATGTTTACCCTCTCAAACTATTTATTTCTTGGTGTGACCTTCATGAAGGTGTTAATGTTAACAATTGTTAAACTATGAATGCTTTTGAAATTATTAATATTTTTATTTTTCATTGTTTAGAAAAACGTAACAGGCTTTGCAGATTGTCAAACAAAAGCTTTTTACTGAAAATATAAATCATTGCTTGGTTTCCTAGGTGTCGATCATTTGTCCAGTCTGCCATTTGGCTGCCGACCAGCCATCATGCCGACTTAGTAACCGTGTACCGCACAAACATATGGAAAGTATTATCTTTAAGTATGCGCTGTTTTTACGCCGTTTGTTGTTTTACAAAAAATATTTAAAGCTTTACACCTAGTGTATAGAACAAAACACAGTCTAAGAATTAGCGAGAAGGTTACCTACTGTCTCTAAATGTTTTCTAAAAATGCATTCCCGGTTTTGACCTTTCAAAATATTATTTTTTTGCAATACTCTTTCAGAACGTATTTTTCACTAGGTTACAGATTTTTTGTAAGCATTAGTTTTAAGCTTTACCTTTTAAGTTAGGTTTTGTTTTTTTTGTGTTAAGTTTTTGAAATGTTACATTTTACAATTTGAGTCTTTTGAAATAGTTGCATAATAAAATCTTTTTTGAAACATAAAAAATTTGAATTGTTGGAACTCTGCTCTCTCTGCTTTAAATGACTATCCACAGTACGAGGAGAAAAAATTGGTTGGCAGCTCACCGCCATTTACAGTCTTGACTAGAAAAATGAAAACGTTTTGAAAACACAGTTAAATTACATTATTAATTAGTGGTCTTGAAGAACAATGTAAACTGCGTTAGGATTCAAGAGTGAAAGGATGGACAGCTATTAATACCTGTCACCGTGAATCTATAGGTAGGTAGGTAGGCAAATACACTCCCTTTAGGCATAACGCCTATGGGAGGGTTGCAATGATTTATTTACAGGAAAAGTATATACATTGGTAGATTTGATTTGTCGAATAGATCATTACAAGAATTAATGTGGTAAGGGTAACTGTAAAGATTAAGTGGTTTTTATACTAAAATTACAATAAAACTATATGTAAAATTAAATTAAAATTAAATTAAATTAAATAGAATTGCAATGAGATTAATTACTTAGTTGCTTAGCTGCCCCTTCGATAGGTGTCAGAATGAGTTCTAATCTTAAATTAGGTCTAAAATCTTTAGTTAAGATAAATTTATCAACTTAAAGTATTGGATCAAGTAGAGAATTAAGATTGTTCAGTGTCGTAATAAATATATTTAATTATTATTCGTATTAGCGGTATTAGCAGCAGTGGGGGGGCGAAGGGGTTCCGTTTCACGTTCTTCGATAAGGTCCACTCGTCTGTATTGTAGGCGGGTACGAAGGTAGATTAGTACTGATATGATGATTATTATCAAGACCGTAGCTCCGATGGTGGAGCCAGCGATGATGATTGTAGTGTGGTGGGAACTGGCTGGGTCGGAGGGAATAATGATCTGAGTGGGAATGGGAATGCTCGTTGGTGATTGCGATTTGGGCCAGAGCCAGTTTCCGATACTTTCCATGACGTTATCGAAGGTTGCAAATGCCCCCCCTTGAGCCAGTAATTTTCCCGCTGTTTTGGCCACCGCTGCGCCACTGGCACTGCTTTCAGTAAACGAGTATCCGAAAAGCAGGGTCAGAAGGTTCCGTGGGTCCATATTATAGAAGAAGTGCTATGATTGAAACTTAGCTGATATGGATGTTGGTGGGTCTTGTCGGTGTTGCTGTGTCCGAGTTGGAGGTTGAGATTGTCAGTGGGGACGAAAAGACCGGTTCACTTTTTCCTTTACTTCGTCCGTCTTGGTTATGTAGAATTCTTTCTGCTCGGTTCCGTTGGTGGTGTAGATTGTAGAGTTGATTATTCTGTATTTCAGATTGGGAAGTGATTTCTGCATGTCCTTGGCTGCTTTGTTGAGGATAGGCCGCTGACGGGATTCCTCCGGAGTACGGGCTTTACTAATGGAAATTTTCTGTGTCGCGGTGTCGTCCTGCAACTTCTTTTTGGCTTTTAGGATTTTGTGGGTTTCAGTTTCTCGAACTAGGCTGAGTTCGATTCTTCGCGGTTCGTCTTTTTTGAATCTGCCTTGTCTTTTGACTGAATCTATGTCTGGGCTAGTTATTCCGATGGAGGAGAGCAGATTGATCACAGTGTCGTATGTGTCTGTAGGAGATTCTTGGCTGGGTTCGGGGACGTTGAAAACCATGAGGGTTTTTCTTAGCAGTTGCTTAGCTGTCCATTCCGCTCGTGTTTCTAGTTTGTCCACTTTTACTTGTAGCTCTTTCACAGGTTGGCACATGTTTTCAATCGTGTCGCACCGGGCGTCGATTTGTGCCACTATGTTCAGTTCTGACGCCTGTTGTTGCTTCGTGAGTTTGAGTAGAACTTGGTCCAGGTCCAAACCAGGCATTGTAGTGGATGGAGTGGCTGAGAAGAGATTTCTTGGTGGGAGTAGTTCTGCTGGTTGAGAGTTGGCTAAAGCCGCTGCTTGGACTCTTTGTTCAGTGACGTGGATCTTTGCGGCAGGTTGTTTGGTAGGCGAGGACGGGACAGAGGAACTCTCCTTTCGATCTCGCTTGTGGTTTGCGGGTGTGTGAGGAGTCACCGGTGGGTTGGGTGGCGTAGGTAGGTTCGGTGCCAGGGGTTTGTTGATGGTTGCTTTCTGCATGGGATGGGCTGAGTGCGGTCTCTCGCTAGCGCTGAGTGTGCACTTTTTTTGAGTAGTTTTCGTGTAGTTTTATCGTGGTTTTTGTACGTGAGGTGTGCGTGCAGGATTCCACTTAAATGTTGTGTGGAGAGAGTCGAGGGTGAGCTTTTCAATAGTGTAACGTTGTGGTAGGTCTGGGTTGGATGTGTAGCACTAAATTAGTGTTGAGTGCGGAGCACAAAATGATGCGACTGTACGATTTCGTGGTTGCCTCGACTCTGCCGTGAATCTATATGCTGATAACATAGCAAGAAGTTTTCAGTTGTTGTACATTTTTAAATCAGTTAGTTTGATTTTTGCACCGAAAAAGTAATATTTAATGGAATAGACGGCATTTTGGCTGACATTCAATGCTTTTGGAGTGCATTTAGACGGTCAGAACATCAAAATATTGTCAGCAAGGAAACATTGTGCAAATTAAATTGACTGAGCATCTCGGGTCATTTTTAGCAAGTCGGTTCTGTTCAGTCAGTTCATTTTAAGTGAAGCTTAAAACATGTTTTTACGCAGGCTTAACGCCGATTGTTAAATTAGGCGAAATACACCAAGCCGTAATGGGCAGCGCTTTGTATGCAGCAAAATCCAATAAGTTTTGACAAAGTATGTACTGTCCAAATAAGCCAGAGTTGTGCACGGCCAATTAGTTACCTGTAGAGTTTCCCATTTATCCACCACACAAAAACTAGCGCCAATTTCAAAACCGTGCATAACTCTGGCTTACCGCGATAGTAAGTAGTTATTACATAGGTCTTTTCTTTGGCAACGTTTTTTCTTGTTTTGACCTTTTTTAAAATACTGATTTGTAGTTTTAATCGTTATGAAATTAATTCTTAGTTGTTTTACATTTTTAGAAAATTTTGATTTTTTGGTTTCACATTTTTTCAATAGGTTTATTTCTTGTTTGGAATGTTTTAAAAAATGTAGGCTTATAGTATTTGCCAAACAAAAAAAATCGTCAATTTCTAGTTTTGGACAATTTTGAAAGTTTTAATTATTTTTTTTTCTTTTCAGAATGTGACAATTTCTGGTTTTGACTAATTTTAAAGATGAAAATTCCTTGTGTAAGACATTTAAAAGCGACAATGTATTTTGTCTCAGGTTTAAAAGGAACACTTTTTTGTTTATTACCAGGTAATTACAAGTTTTAACCTTTTGAAGAAATGCTCATCGTTAGCTTGCACAAGTACATAAGAAGAAATGTATTCTAGTAGGCGAGAGGTTCACGCCGTTTATAGTCTTAAAGCAAGTATTATTGAACAAGTGTAGAGTTTTTGAGGAGAACTTCTGTATATACTTGTAAAATTGTAAGTTGCTAGTCTTGGATTTTTTTGGAAATTAATATTTTTAAGCTTTGACATATTTCAAACATTTTTAGTTTAGACTGGATGGCTGCAATTTGGAACTAGGGGCTTAAGTAGGAAATGCCTATTTTATTAGTTTTTGCTACTTGATAGAATGCTAATTTCCAGTTTTGTCCTTTTTTGAAAAATCAATATCTTGTTTTATACCTTCTGAGACTGTTGAACAATTTCAGTTTCAAAAAAGACAATATACGTGAAACAGACACTATTATTGCATTATTTTAGTGGTTGCCAGGGCAACAATGTTACATTCAGTTGCGATGATTATGCAGATATTACCATAAATAGAATTTAAAAATTTAATTTGTATTATTTAAATGGAGCCTAATCTTGGCAGTTTTTCAAGTCTTAAAGAGATTTTTAAAATGCCTCTAATTTCTTGTTTGGCTATCTTTACTGTTCTTGTGTTTATTTTTTTGAATTTTTTTATTTGTAGTTTATATCAATTTTGAAATGTTATTTTCTAGTTTTGACATTTTCCGAAATTTCATTAACTGGCTTCATAACTTGTAACCTTTTTAAGTATTAATTTCTAGTTTTAACTCTCGCAAAGGTGCAGATAATTGCTTCAAGTATTATGAAAGCTTCGGTCCCAATTTTTTAGCGTCTAGAACAATCTTATGTTTAAAATACACGCTTTCGTGAATTAAACACATTTTAAAAATAATAATAGTACAGTCTAAATGTGAAATATCAAAATGGTGTTGTGGACCGTGGCATTCGCGAACTGATTTGGTATAATCAGTTACAAAAAGGGATAGTCGATTTAGTACTGGCGTAATATTGTTAAGTGAAATTAAAATATTTTTGGTTTAAATGGATTTTTAAAAGTATTTAGAACGGAGTACACTTCTACTTCTGCATTAAAAAAGGTCAAAACAAAACAATTAGTATGTTCAAAAATATGTAAAACTAGCTTTTTAATAAGCATTTAAAGGCGAAATTAACATTCTCAAAATAGTCAAAATAAAACAGTCACATAATAAAAAAGTGCAGATCTTCAAATGTACGTTTTCAAAATATTAAAAACGAATAGGCCATGGTCGAAAAGAAAAGGAATTCACATTTTTAAAAGATCAAATCTAGAATCCTACCTTTTAAAAAAACGAACGACTAGGAAATAATATTATCGTACAAAGTTTAAGCAAGAAATAACTATTTTATAAAACAGTACTCTTTACAACATTTGAACTAGACACTTTTGTGTTAAGTATGAATTATTTTTTCTAAAACAACAAGCGGCGTGAACTCCGCGAATTTTAAAAGACTGCTTTCTCCCAGCAATTGTGCTGGCTAACGATAACAGTGTAAAAGCGCTGATAATTTCTCCCGTACGTTTGGAAATGGGAATACAATTAAAAAGTGTCGGTCTACATTTTAATTTTTTCGCAGCAGTCAAATATTTAGTATAGCAGTTTTAAAATATGCAAAACACAATTTTTACCTTAGTAATCAAAATAACCATTACTTACATTTTTTGAGAAAAAGCATAACCAGAATTACCTGTTTTTTAAACAAAGCAAAATCCGTATTTTGTTTCTATTAAAAAAACAAAATCAATATAACCTGCTTCTTAAAGAAGAAAAAGCACAAACAGATGCCTTTGTAATAAAGAAGTGCAACAATTACGCGCTTTCGGTAAAATCTCATTTCGAACGAAACAAGAATTGCATGCACACTTGTAGTCCCAAAATCTCATGTTTAATGTTTGAAAGATGGTTTCTCGACCTCTTGTATGCATTAAGTGGTTTTTGGATTTTTGGCAATTTTTGGCACGTGCCCCCGCCCCCAAAAGACAAATTATATTATTGTGAGCATTATTACCGTTAATCACTCCTATTTTGTTTTCCGAAATTGTTCCGTTCTTGTGTTTCAGTCTGGTTTTTTATTTCCTAGCTTTGACACGTTTCAAAGTTATAACAATTTGCTGTCCACTGTCTCAAAATATGTAATTCTTGTTTTGACCTTCTTGAATGTGTAAACAATAGTTTTGGCATGAATGCTTTCGAAATTATTGATTTCTAATTTTCATTGTTTAGAAAAACGTATCCAGCTTTGCAGTTTGTGAAACGGAAGCTATTGTAAAAAAAATCATTTTGTGGTATTCCTGTTCGGAATTGGCTATTAAAAACGGTCACATATTTATTGATTCACATTTTCTGAATACATAAACGATATTGACGTTTTCAAAAAGGTTAAAAATTTGAAAGTATCACTTATTCAAAAACATGCAAAAATAACAAGCAAGACTTACACTTTCAAAAGGGCTAAAAACCAACGTTTTCAGAAATTTAAAAACGCAATGGCGTACATATATCCTGTAAGTGCTTATATGACTTTATAATAAGTGCACACTTACATGAGAAACAAATCGACTGCTTTTCAAATACATCAATAACTCGCTACCAGTTGCGTTGTGCACGCAAGAATAATTGCCCGTTCACAACCACAACCTACTTTCGTAGTCCATGAAGCAAAGCAATTTGACAATGTTCTGTAAGGGTCTTTATAAAAATGGTAAATACCAGTTTTTATTATTTAAAAAAAAATAATTATTTTTAGGCAGGACAAACGTATGGATTGTAGAATCTTTCAATATGCATAGTCTTTACGCCGTTTGTTGTTGTTAAAAAAAGATTTGTAGACCACAATATGTTTGTAATAATGTTTGTTCGCAATTTGGTACATTTATTAGTAGGCACCACGTTATAATTTTTTTTATAATTCATCAACTCATTGCTAATTAATGTTAGGCATACATGCTGTTTTTACATTTTTGAAAATTTATGCAATTTAATCTTGCTCCAGTTCCACGCCTTCGAATATTTTGTAGCTGTACATTTTTATACTCGTTACAGCCAGTAACCCTAAAAACCTGTTTATTAGTCGTCCGACGTTCTGAAAGTAGTTATTGCAATCGGCGTCTAAATTAAACATTCGTGAAGAAAGTAGAATCAGTAGCTGGGGAAAAAGTGTTCATGATTTTGTCGTTTTAAAAATAGTGCAATTTATATCATTGGACGTCTGCAAAGATGCAGTTTACAGTAATTGCATAATTGTAAACTGTACAACTGAAGCATTGCTAAACTTTAAAAAGAGAAAAGATTCTGTTGCCTTTTAAAAATGTGTAAATTATGAAATGGGTCCTTTTTAAAGTGCAAGTAGAATAATTAGGGACCTAGACCTGTAGTTAAGCTTCCTACTAATTTGTAACAAGTAAAACTTTGGTTTGGCGGCGAAATGAGCAACACTGACCGCACCTAGGCTCCACAAAAAAACCGAAATTTTCAGTGAAAAAAAAGATAATAGAGAGCAGAATTTCATTAAGCCGGACTGACGGGTGCTCCTACTACAGAGAGAACAACAAAAGAAGACAGGAAATCAAAGTTAGTAGAAAAAAAAAGCAAAGTTCTGAAAAGTTAAAAAGTAGAAAAAGTCTGTACAACCGCAAGAAAAGAAACCATCTATACCGAGCAGAAAAACAGTTACCTGTGCAGAAAAAACCTACACCACCAAGTGTAAAGAGCAGAAAGTGGAAGGAGACTCTTTACAGGAAAGGCTGTACCATAGGACTAAGGAACTGCGACTGTGAGCGGGAAAGGACGAATCTGAACCGGTTTGACAGGGAAACGCCATTTTCCAAATTCGTTTTGGCAAAGCGAATGCTGGAGTCAAACCGGGTGCTAAAAACTGGCAAGTTCTTAATTAAAAACAGAGTAGAAATTATTAGGTATTAATTTAAAAAGAAGCACAATACATGCAAAGAAACATTTTTATTTTATTTGCACACACCGGAGTCACCAAAGGAATGGCTAAAAAATTGGAAGAACAAATGATAAAATTGACGCTAGTAGTGGACAAAATAAAAAGCAGCATGAATAAAATGATGATAATTCAAGAACATTTGACAGAAGAAATAGCGAAGATGAAGAGAATGTATGGAGGACAGATCCAGAAACAGCTAGCACTAACTAAAACAGTGGAATCTCTGCAGTCAGAAATGAAATTACTGAAGAAAGAAAAAGATGAATTAGTGGAGCAGATAAAGGAGAATATGACATAGTGTAAAGGAGCAGCCGATGTCGAAAGAAGAAATAACGACATTACAAATGGTAAAGAGAAGAAGGAAGAAACGGAGGGGGATCGCAGGGCAATACAGACAGATGAAACTTTTTAAAAAAGAAAACGAAGAAGCAAAAATGCAGCTAAAGAAATGTAAGGCGGAGTGTGACCGAGCAGCAGACTTTAAAAGAGGATACAAGGTTATTATAAGTGGCATAGTAGAGAAGGAGGAAGAATCAGCGGAGGAACTCCGGTCAAAAGTGAATAATATTTTTGTAGCAGAACTAAAAGCAGAAGTCAATATCGACACTGCCCAAAGAGCAGGCAAGATTCAAAACAACAGATGTAGAAAAATAATAGAGACTTTTAGTAAAACAAGTGACCGAGACCTAGTCATTAGCAGAAAGAACACACTAAGAAACAGAAAAGGTGAACCAATTTACATAAACCCAGATCTTCCGGAGAAAGTGTGTAAGCGAAGATTCGAAGAACGAAAAGCCCGACGAAAGGAAGAAAAAGACAAACAAGAAAAAGAAGAATTAGACTCGAGGAAGAAGCAACGAATATCCCATGCAGACTCGAACTGGCGAACCTCCACAACACCAACACCAGAAGCGTATCCGATTTTCAACCAAGCGAAAAGACAAATTACATTAGAACACCTAGAAATCAAAACGAAATCTAACCCCCCATTAAGAGGAAATAAGAAGAAATAGGAAGAATGAAAAGCAGAAGAGCCAAGCCAAGGATCACATAAAAAGACTAAACTTTTACCCATGAATCAAAATTTCAATTATTATTATTATTATTATTAACAGTACTCTATTTATGTAATTTGGAAGTGTGGGAGAAACCCCACCGAGTGTATGGACCTGCTGGTCAAATCGCTCGTAACAATGAATGAAATTATTATTATTATTTTATTAATTTGCAACAAGTTCTCAAGCCGTTTTTTGTTGTAAAAATAATATTTCTAGCTGCACAATAACTAAAACCAGAAATGGTATTAGCTGTATTCAACTGCTACATTATGCATTTTGACGCTTACCTTAAATAAGCTCGAAAGACCTTGTGGGCATCCGTTTTATAAGCATATATTCATGTTTTTGGAAATGTTAATTTCTAGTTTCGGCACCCTTGAAAATCTTGCTTTGCATCCTCTAATAATAATAATTTTTGGTCTCGACTTTCGTTGAAAGTTGAAAGTGTAAATAGTAAATTAATTGTTTTGAATGTTTTTGAAAGTTGCCATTTCTATTTTTTAAGCTTCAGAAAAAACGAACTTGCAAAATAATGGTTTATAAAAATATTTTATTTATTTTCAAAAAGAACAGAATAAGATACCTAATAACATTATAAAAGAGCTTTTTTTCCAAAGAATGAAAATCAAGTAAATAATATTCGGCAAAAAATAAATTCACATTTTCAATATAATCAAAAGTAGAAATCTACATTTTAAAAAATATAAAGTTGTAAATAGCAATACAAAATAAGGTTAGAACAAGGAATTACTGTTTTAAATGTTATTATCAACAAGGTATCCACTGTACAATACAATAATTTCTCTGTAGTTTGTAAATAGTTTTTCTGAAAAAGTAAGCAGCGTAACGTCAAAGCAGTTTAAAAGAAACCGTATCCAGCAATATTTTGCGTAGATTTCTCAGTATTTTTATGTAATTTATCAATGCTGCAATTATGCAAGCAAACTAAAGAATTATATTGACAAATTAAATATTTAAAGCAATTTAAATTTTGCTAAGCACTTTAATACAATCTCATTTTTGTAATATTGAAAAGTTTCTGGTTTTTTCTTTTAATGATGCAACTAATACTAGTTTACTTTTGCATCCTGTTGTAACAACTAGCGATGTTTTGCTCCTGCCTTTTTTGTAAAGGAAAGGGCCGGAAGAAGGGAAGGAGAGAGGCCATTGGAAATATATAGTTAGTTATGTAAACAGTGTTGTTATTTATAAGTTGTAAGAGGGAAG
>JAQFZC010003108.1:0-20000 GCA_034695205.1 Dicyrtoma fusca
GATTGAAGCTTCGGTCTGAGGCTGGAAATTTCCATTCCAGTCTGCAGTCCTAACCGCTCACCCAAGCACGCCTGCTTCGTAACGGTAATTTACCTAGTTTTGAATGTTTTTGAAAATAGTAATTTCTAGTTTTGATCATTTTGAAAAGGGTAATTTCCAGATTTTTGACTTTTAGAAAGTGGTATTGACTAATTTTGATCCTTTTGAAAAAGTGTTATTTACTAGTTTTTACTGTTTTGAAAAGGTGTTATGTACTAGTTTTGACCGTTTTGAAAAAGTGTCATTTACTAGTTTTGACCTTTTTGAAAAAACGTTATTTACTAGTTTTTACCATTTTGAAAAGGTATTATTTACTAGTTTTGACTATTTCGAAAAAGTACGATTTACTAGCTTTGATCATTTTGAAAAAGTGCTAGTCACTAGTTTTGACAGTTTTGAAAAAGTGTTATTTACTAGTTTTGACCGTTTTGAAAAACGTTATTTACTAGTTTTGATCATTTTGAAAAGGTGCTATACTTACTAGTTTTGGTGATTTTGAAAAAGAGCTAATTACTAGTTTTGACCATTTTGAAAAAGTTAATTTATAGAATTAGGTAAACACTTTCGTCAAGAATTCCTTTTATGGTTCCCCAGTTCCTAATGAATTAATAGGAGATTGGCGGTAGGCCTAATTAAAGGGCGCCCCAATGAAAAGCGGACATAAAAACAAAAGCAGAAGGAAGGAGCCCACCTACGAAACTCAATCCAAAAACCCAAGCGGATGTTAAATTGAAAGCCTAAACCAAAGCGGAATTGAAATTGTGTAAAATCTAAGCAAATCAAAGCAAAGCAAAGCAAAGCCGTCATTGCACTGTTGTTCACCGTTATATTTTCTCAATGCCTGTAATTACCTAAATGAATGGGAAGCATGTGCTGTCTTGGCAGATTCTACATTTCCATTTTCAATTGGACATTACACATTTAAATCCGGTCAATTATAGACAGGAGACACAGGACAGGAGAGAGGGAGGCAATAACGCCTCGTAGTAAAGGAGTAAAATAGAGTGGGAAGTGGCAATTTGAGGAAAGCCCAAAGCCGAAAGCGGAAAGGTAGGAGAATTACAGGACGAGGCTAAAGATAATAAAAGTGGAGGGAATCTGGAAGGAATGGAAATGAGAGAGCAAATAAGCAAAACACACCGAGATTGTGACGCACAAGTCTATTGCATTGCAGAAATAGTGGGCGATTACATAAAGGGTCGAGTAAGTTATTCACTGCTTAGAATAGCAATAAGTACCATCACCCATTCAAAACAAGCAAAATCTTACATAATTCACACATGTTTAAACAAGGCTGTTTGAATACTTAAGCAAGGTGGCATTTGATTACATTAGATTTACATTACAAAAGGTAAATCATTTTATTTGTATTTTTAACCTAGGTATTTGGAAATGGGGAATCATGAAAAGAACGCTTTACAAAAGTGCTTAATTCTATAAATAAACTTTTTCTAAACAGTCAAAACTATTAAATAACTTTTCCAAAACGCTCAAAACTAGTAAAAAACACTTTTCCAAAGCGGTCCAACTTAGTTAATAACACTTTTTCAAAACTGTCAAAACTAGTAAATAACACTTTTTCAAAGTGGTCAAAACTAGTAAATAACACTTTTTCAAAACAGTCAAAACTAGTAAATAACGCTTTTCCAAAACGGTCAAAACTACTAAATGACACTTTTTCAAATCAGTCAAAACTACTAAACAACACTTTTTCAAAACAGTCAAAACTAGTAAATAACACATTTTCAAAACGGCCAATAATCTAGAAATCACCCTTCTCAAAATGGTCAAAACGCTGTGCATTACCGTTTCGAAAAGGTAAAAAAATAAAAGGTAATAATCGAAATGAAACTGGTACACCTATGCACAAAAGCAGACGTAATTGTACCTTGGAACAATGCAATGGGCACAGAGAGACTAAAACAAAAATGAAAATGAATGGAAGTGGGTGTTTAAATTGAAGATCCCTTCTGTGGCCTGTCATCGCCATTATCACATGTTTTATGGGAATTTTAACTCCCTCACAGCCTTTTTTATTTTAGTTTTACTTTTATATTCCCATTTTGATTCCCATTTTGATTCCCATATCACGCCTTTTTATCTCTTTAAATAGAGGCTTTTACTTTGTTTCCTTAGAAATTTAGACTGTTTGTTCTGTCATGTATTTTGTAGGGGAAGTACAGAGGATGGAAGGAAATCCGAGTTATTGTTATAAAGCTCTGTGGGGAAATAAATATACAAAGGGAAGGGTATCATTACCGAGATGGAATTACAACACAACTATTTCCACAGAGTCAAAAAGCTCCCGTGATTCCCATTTTAGCAATTTTAGTATTCCCTCAGTTCCTATGTAAACTAACCGACAGAAGCTCAAAAGCTTAGGCCTTAAATGCTACGTCGTTTGTACTGCGGTCTCCGAATGATCATGTAGATGAACGTTTATGCAATTACAGAGGGAAATTCTGTTGATATTGTACTAATATTTGCTGTCTGTCTTTCACCCACCTTTCTTTCGTAATTTTAACATTTTCAGCAAAGCATTGCCAGGATACATGCATTATGCATCATGGCTACTGAAATTAGGTAGGCAACTGAGGCACTATATAGCTTACAGGAGCGCATAGCGGTGGTAGCGCATAATTGCTTAATGCGATTATGTGTAGCTTCGTTTATTGGGGATGCCATGGGAGTTTTGAAGAAGATTTGGAAACGACAGTAAATCTGTAGGCAACTTTTTAAAAGCGTGAAAATGTGATATTTTGCTCCATTTGAAAATATGTAGCCGCAAGATTTTTTCGTTCTTTTTGAAAACCGTTAAATTTTAGATTTTTATTAGATTTTTAACCTATTAGGAACTGGGGAAGCAATGGTAGAATACTTTAAAAAAGTTTTAATTCTCTAAATTGGCATTGGCTTTCTAAAAAAGATCAAAACTAGAACATTCATAAACTAGTAAGTTACTACTAAGACTTACTAGTAGTAACCACCGTTTTTAAAAACATTCAAAACTAGAAAAGAACGTTTTCAAAAACATTCAAAAACTAGAAACCAACGTTTTCAAAAACATTCAAAACTAGTAACTAGCACTTTTGGAAAGGGTAAAACTAGAAATCAACATTATACAAAATATTCAGGACTAGTAACTAACGCTTTCAGAAAAGTCAAAGTTATAAATTAACAGTTTAAAAAAAGGCAACACTAAAAATTGACACTTTTCAAAAAGATATACATACAATCAGATTTATTACCGTTTCAAAAAAGTTAAGCACGAGGAAATGTGACAGTGTTTGCTTCTTTCGAAAACATGATCAGTCATTGAGGCTTTAGTAACGAGAATACTTGACGTACAGGATGTGCATTTCTTTATAAGATGAATTATTTACGAGATGAATTACAGTGAAAACATACTAAAAAATAATGGAAATACCATCCAGATTTGATTAAAGCCCGTGTCAAAGCTGTACTAACCGAAGGAAGATCGAATAGATAATAAAATTCGAAAAACTTAAGTAACTTGCAAAAACAAGCATAGTATTTCCGTATTTAGGGAAATCATCAAAACAGATTTTAAAATTGTTTCGAGAAACAGATATTACGTCAGTGTTTATTCCAGGGAAGAGGTAAGGAGATTATTTTAGTAAATACAGGACTATCGGAACAATGTGGGGTCAGAGATTTGAAAATCATCTTGTGCGAACTGTCCAAGGTTTACATTGCGGAAACGGAAACTAAACGAGCATTATCGACCCAAATAGCCGAGCCTAGAGGCGAGGTGTATCCAATGGCGAATTATAATAAAACCATATAAGGGCTAATACTAAAGGACTAATAATTCACAACATTATTTAGAATAGAATTATTTTGTACAAGATTAAATTACAACAGGAATTTCATTAAGTAAAGTACCCATGTACAGAACACTTTACAAGTTTAGTTCGAACCGAGTTCTGATAAAGACCACAGCGGTTGAACTAAGGCTTGACATTAAATCAATAAATTGTAACATTGTTATCCGCAAATGTCCGAACTAAAAATTAATCTAAGTAACATTATGCATCATTTAAAAAACGGGCGAACTTACGTTTCCCAGCTTTTAAAAAACAACTTGCGTCTTTTGAAAACCACAAAGTGAAAATACTTTGGAAAGTACGTAGGTGCTACATTTTGCACTCTTAACCTATTCGCAACTGGTAAACCATGAAGTTGTGTACTGTTAATATCTACTAAAATTTAACACTTTCAAACGGTGTGAGAGTAGAAATACTCACTTTCAAAAAGGTCAAAACTAGAAACCAACACTTTCAAAAAGGTGCTAAACTAGAGATTAGCCCTTTCCAAAGGGTCAAAATGCAGAGGCAAAACTATCCAGAAGGTGCTAAAATAGAAAATAGACGTTTCAAAAAGGTCAAAACTAGAAACCAACACTTTCAAAATGGTGCTAAACTAGAAATTCACCCTTTCAAAAAGGTCAAAACTAGAAACCAAAACATTTTTTAAAATACGTAAAACTAGATGTATTGCTGTTTCGAAAAGGTTAAATAAAGACACAAAGAGGTACAAAACGGCCAGTCTCCTTTCCTTAAAAGCAAAGTGGCCGATCTCCAGTTCATACCAATTGCAAAGTGGAATCGAAAAAATGGAGATCGACCACTTTGCATTTAGTGTGAATTGGAGATCGGCCACTTTGCTTTTAAGGAAATTTGGAGACCGGCCGTTTTGCACCTACAGTAACGATGTGTAAAATTTGACATCTTTTGGGGAAAATGTAAATTTAATTTTCTTTAGTTGTAAAACACAAGTACCTAAGTGGGACTGATTTGGCTTTTTTTTACAAACAAAAATGAAAAAGTATTCACTCTTTAAGAGCATGTAAACTAGTACTGTGTTTATCGCCTTTGTAAAATGATCTAAATGCTTTCTTTTGATATTTAAGTATTTGATGTTTTGTACATTTATGTATATAAACTTGTTTTTTTTCGAACTTTGTAAGCAAAATAAAATATTTTGGCTTACACTCTGTCAGTATAAATACAGAATAAAAAATCCAGCCTTTTAAAACGTACTTGAATCCCTTGTAATTTGAAACTTTTTGAAGTGCAGCCTAGACAAACGTGATACTATATGTAGAAGCCAAGTAATCATATTTCCTCAAAGACGCAGTCAATTTGTGTGAATCGTATGGAAATTCGATTTAAATTTACATTTGACAAATTTTAAATCTAATAAAAGTGCTTCAAGCATAAATAAAAGACATGCATAAAGAAAAGAAAGAAAAAACCTTTTTTTTTTGATCGCTCTTGTGTGTGTGTGTGTGTGTGTTGTATCTGTGCAGACATGCACAAGAAGAAAAAGAAACTAAAATGAAATTCAAGGTTTAATGCTGCCTTTAAATATTACATGGTTTCGATCGGGATTTTGATGAGGAGAAAGTAGTTTGCCCTGTTCCATGCACTCTTGCAGTGAGTCCCAAGGGAAAGGGAAGTGAAAGCAGAAAGAAGGGAAGGGAAATGCCTAAAAACAAAAATAAAAACTTTAACAAGAGAAAGGACGAAAAAGGAAGTAATGGTTTTCCTCCAGGACGTATAAATATTTCACAAATTAGACGTCACAATATTCTTCCATCTGTAGGCTCTCATTTAGGGGCATTCATTAATTACGTTTACAAGTGACGGAGGGGAGGGGGTCTTAAATCTACTAACTCTAAGTTGCATGTTAAAGTCCTACGGTGACAGGGGGAAGGGGTTTAAAATTCGGTGTTTTTGTAAACGTAATTGATGAATGCCCCCTTAGTGTACTATGGAACGGGCAAAAGGTACTATCTATGATTTACATGCAACAAATAATCAAAACTCCCACACACTTAACGTTAATTGGTAGCAAACAAATTCTACAACAGTATTAACGTTTTTGTAGCCTTTTTGAAACTGTAATATGTCTGGTTTTACTCGTTTTACATCTTTTTGAAAATGATTTTTTCGTTTTCACTTTTCTGAAAATGTACATTTGTTGTTTTGAACTTGCTGAAAGTGCTAGTTACTACTTGTTTTGACTGTTTTTGAATATGTTAATTTCTGGTTTTAATTTTTTGAAAATGTGAATTTGTACTTTTACCGTTCTACATAAATGTGCTAGTTACTAGTTTTGGCTGTTTTTGAAAATGCTAATTTCTAGTTTTGGCTGTTTTTGAAAATGCTAATTTCTAGTTTTGGCTGTTTTTGAAAATGCTAATTTCTAGTTTTGACTGTTTTTGAAAATGCTAATTTCTAGTTTTGGCTGTTTTTGAAAATGCTAATTTCTAGTTTTGACTGTTTTTGAAAATGCTAATTGCTAGTTTTGGCTTTTTTGCAAATGCTTATTTCTAGTTTTAGCTGTTTTTGAAAATGCTAATTTCTAGTTTTGGCTTTTTTGAAAATGCTAATTTCTAGTTTTGGCTGTTTTGAAAATGCTGATTTCTAGTTTTGACTTTTTTGAAAATGCTAGTTACTAGTTTTGTCTGATTTGGAAAATGCTAATTTCTAGTTTTGACCATTTTTAGAAAGTTAATTGGTTGGATAAACGTTTTTGTTTTCCCCATTTTCGAAAAGAGTAAATTAATAATAGCTATAATTACTATAACAGTGGAAACACCTTGAAGCCTCGAACAACACCATCTTGCTTGCTCGTGCTTTTTAAAGATCGGGCAGAAGGCGTTGCCCCCGCACTTTATTTTTATTGAAATACAGAAGCGAAAGTGCAGAGAGGCTGTTGCCTGTAAGTAGGCATTAAAAATAAAGAAAGTGTGAGAATAAGTGGGTGTTCGGAAGGGATCGAGAAGAAATGGCATTGAAAACGCTGAATTGCACCTGAGACCGAAGAACCTCCAACACCTATCGCCTTACCCTTAGCTCTGACTTTACATTCTTTACTTTCACTACTTTCACTCCCTTTTTTTTTACTGGAAATGTTTCCGTCTCCCTCTTTGTACACCCGTTGCTTTGACACTACCGTAAATCTCGTGTTAGCTAACAGATACATTAAATGGAAAAACAAGAGTTTCAAAATACGACTAATGCGATGTATTAGAAATGAAACTATAGGTCGACTAAGATTCCTCCTTCGTTTGTCCCGATTTTGTAATTAAAAGTTTTGAAAAGCGTTTTTGCGGTTAGTAATGAACTTTTTCAAAATTGTTTTGTGAAGAAACGACATTTTAAAAAAGCTATTTTATAAAAACTGACGTATTAAAAATACTTTTTAAATTGACTTTTTAACTTTTTCAAAACGACAGTATCTAGTTTGACACTTTTTGAAAATGTTAAGCAATAGTTTTAACACTTTTTAAAAATGTTTATTTCTAGTTTTTCATTTTTAAAAAGTTGATTTACTAGTCTTGTGAACTTTTTGAAGCTGTTAATTTGCTAGTTTTTCTACCTTTTTGAAAAGTTAATTTGTAGTATAAACACCTTTTCTAAAACATTGCCAGTTCCGAATAGGTTAAAAAGATTTTTTTGTTTATTGAAACCGACGTTTTAGGAATAAATTTATTTAGAAACTGGCTTTTTTAAAACCGGGTTTTCTTAAAACCAAGGTTGTCAACAGGTTGTTTAGCTTAAAATTGGCGTTTTTAAAAACCGTTTTTTGTAAAAATCAACATTTTAAAAAAGCTTTTGCATTTGCTTGTACAGAAGTTGGCCCGTGCAGAAGTACGTTTTGCATAAAAAATTGCATTTAAAAGGCTCGTTTTAAGGAAATCACGTTTTTTGAAAAGTGGATTGATACAAATTATACTTTTTGGTATTTTATACCACAAAAGTGTATTAATATGTATAACATAATTCATTGTTAAAAAGCTCAAAAACCGGTTTTAGAGACGCTTCCAGGGAAGCTAACCAGAGATTTCCGGTACAAGTAAAGATGTTGAGATGTGTAGCTGCAGAGTTGAAATGACTTTATACTATACAGCCTACTTTATAGAGCTTTGGAATAACCATATTTTAAATCCCGTCCCTTGTTAGTTGTACGTGATGCGGGAATTTCAAGTGCATGGTAAATACTCCACTTTGTGATCTTAGTCTCCATTTGTGCTTTGTCCATTTTCATATTATGCAAACTAACTTATTGCATCAGCAGATTCAATGCAGAGATAATGTCAAGAGCGCTGGGGCTGGTGGTGAGTGGGAGCTTCAATGGGCTTTGCTTTCTTTCGAGTGTACATAGATTGCATTGAGTAGCAAAGGGTCATAAATATTCAATTCAGAAAAAGAAAAATAAGGGATCGTCCATAAAGGACGCCGTAAATAATGGGTGTAGCATACTATGGCAATACTGTTAAAACAAAGCCGATTTCAAGCATACAATCCTGACGTAAAATATTTGTAATTACCGTAAAACTTCAAATAGAGCCCGGGCCCTTAATAGAACCCGGGGTCTGAAGGCGAGTTTTTCTATAACCCCATGCAAATCCAACCCCTAATAGAGCCCGGGTCACTCATACAGCCCGGGTCTGAGGGCCTATTTTCATTTATAACCCGGGGGGTTCTATTTGAAGCTTTACGGTACATCTTTTATGGTTGAATCCTTCTGGCTTTAAAGCTGTACAGCTAGATGTAAAGTCAAAGTCATCTTGAATGACATCTTTGGAAACTAAATCTGTGACCAGTACCGGCAAGAAGCATTTCACCAAGGGACTCAATGCCCCGGCATTGCTTTTTTTAAACTCAGAAAGCACTTTGTTTTTTACTTTTTCTTACTTTTGTTTTTCTATTACTGTTTAGGTACCTAGGTAAGCAACTTTAATTTGCAGAAATAGGCTCCAGATTAACAAAATAGATCAGATTTGGAGTGTGTGTAGTTGAAGCAGAGGTCATATAGGTATATTGAGTAAAAACTTGATTTTTTTTTCTTTTCAAATACCTAATGCAAAAAGTGACATCAAAGTAAACTTTTTCAAACCATTTAAAAGCAGGATTTAAAGCGTTGTAAAATATGCACACTTTTTAAAATTATTTGTAGCCTCAATTTACGCTTTTTCAAACCATTCTCCATTTACAATGTTTTGAATCAATCAAAATTTCAATTTACACTTTTTAAAAAACGAAAAATGGTCATTTTACAACTTTAAAATCATTCAAAATTGCAATTTATGTTTTAGAACTTCACATTCATAACCTCAATTTACACTTTTTTAAAAATGTAGGACGTTAACATGCACTTTTCCAAATTATCCAAAACCCTAGCTTAAACTTTAAAAAAAATGAAAACCCTTAATGTGAACTTTTTTAGATAATTTAGAATATCAATTTAAACTTTCTTCGAAACAGTCAAAATCTTAATTTCAACTTTATTCGATATAGTCAAACCCACAATTTACAATTTTTTGGAAACAGTCAAAACCACAATTAACACTTTTTTGAAGCAGTCAAAACTTCAAATTTACACTTTTTTGAAACAGTCAAAACCACAATTCACACTTTTTTGAAACAGTCAAAACTTCAAATTTACACTTTTTTGAAACAGTCAAAACCACAATTCACACTTTTTTGAAACAGTCAAAACTTCAAATTTACACTTTTTTGAAACAGCCAAAACCTCAATTTAAACTTTCCTCGAACCAGTCAAAACCTCAATTTACACTTTTTTCGAAACAGTCAAAACCACAATTTACACTTTTTTGAAACAGTCAAAACTTCAAATTTACACTTTTTTGAAACAGCCAAAACCTCAATTTAAACTTTCCTCGAACCAGTCAAAACCTCAATTTACACTGTTTCCGAACCTGTCAAAACCTACACCTTTTTTTAAAATGAAAAACATTAATCTGTGTACACTTATTAAAAACGTTGAAAACCTTAATTTACAATTTTTCAAAACACTTGAAACTCAATACCTACCAGTTGTTACTTGAGTAAATGAAATATTGGACTTTTTCAGATTTGCAGGGCCGGCGTTACTTTACCTTCAAGCAATACAAATTGAACAAAGGTCGTTTTGCATCTTAAGTTTTGTACCCCACATTGTATGTAGAGGCCTAATTTTTCATCCTAAAAGACGATATGCATAAGGTGCAAACAAAGTAATATAGTGGCTTCAGTCACTACTCAGTTCAGTACCGCATTAGTATGACGTGTACCGTTCAGACTCAAAGTGTGCCCGGTCTCTCATAGTGCCCGGGTCCCTAATTGTGCCCGGGATCTTAGCTCGAACTTTGAAATAGTGTCCGGGGACGGGTCCCTATTTGTGCCCGGGTCTCTAATTGTGCTCGGGGTCTCTTAGCTTGAAGTTTGAAATAGTGCCCAGGGGCACTATTTGGGTCTTTACGGTACCTACGTCCATTTTAAATCGCTTTAAATGCTAATTGGTTGCGTAGGTGCTAGGGTTCAAAATCCAATTAAGAAACCTATACATTTTAGCGAATGGTATCTGCATAATCCTGGAATACTTAACTCCTTGGTTACTCTATAATTATTAAATAAATATATGTATTTGTAGTGTAGGCCCTATACTTGCTCCCTACTGGCAGACACACTAAAATATAGTCGAAAAGATAATCCAGACGCATTGCTTCCTAAAGCCCGGGTATATTTGTAAGCCTGCCTTCAATCTGTCAGAAAGAATTGCCTTTGCATATGTATTAGTAATTTTAATCCCTCACCCATTCCCACTTTTTCCTTAAAATTACTCAAGCTTCAAAATTTCTAAAGATCCCATTGTGTTCCTTCGACTGATGATGGAATCTCATGTGAAATGTTGGTTAAAGCTACACCCTTTGGATTGATCCATCGATCGAGTGACGTCATCTGAAAGCAGCAGAGACAGAGATTGAAATTGATATTCCCCTTACCATTGAGCATTGATTGACGTAGGCTAATTAACAAATCCTCAGACAAAAATACTGATACTGAGTCACAGAATGAAATTCACATGATTTCGCTTTTACAGCCTATACAGCTTACATGAGTAGTAATCAAAATCAAAATCAGAATCAGAATCAGAATCAAAAACCAAATCTTATTCAAAGAGATCCCAAGCCATTTCATTTTAATCAATGGATTCAATTCTGAAGGGAAAATAAAAAAAAAAAAAAAGAAAGCTGAAAGCATGGGAATTCTGCGGGTAATTACTTCCGTTGGGATTCGTCATAAAACGTAGGTAGGTACAAAAGAAAGGAAAATGAAACCGTGGGAAATATGGGAGAAAGCATTGGAAAGAGAAAGAGAAAGAGAAAGTTCCTTTCCTTTGTTTAAATACTGTACTGTTATTAATCGTAAGCTAAATTCCAATTCGTGTAAAATAATTGAGTATTTCAGTTGCCGTTTTGAAGCCACTATCTTTGTGTGTATTTTTTTTAATTTAAAAAAAATTTTGTACTTGATTTTTTAGGTCTCAAAGGTCATACAAAAAGGACTCAAAATGAAAGTAGCGACGTCAGTTCTATGGATCTCACTGGGAGTTGTGCTCATATCCGTGACGAGGACGATGGTGCTGTGTGAGGGGCTTCACTTGAATGGGGATGAAACGACCTTCTTAAACTCTGCAATAGAAAACTTAGAAAATTCTCCTTATTACGAGGTTCAGGAGGGCGAGTTGAGTGGACAGGACGAGGAATTACAAAACAGACTCAACCTACAACGATTGTATCAGGTAGGAACATTTTATTTATTCCTTAACCTTTTCAAAACGGTCATATAATATGTATGTATGTATCTTAAAATAGGTTGAACATTTTTTTAAAATGGTGATTATCAGTTTTAGCCTTCTTTAAAGCGTTTGTTACTAGTTTTCTTTGACTTTGATAATATATATACCAATGTCAATTTCTTATTTTGCATGCTTTTTGAAAACTAAGATTTCTACTTTTGATCTTTCTGAAAGTGTTATTGACTAGTTCTGTATGCTTTTTAAATGTTAATTCCTTAGTTTGACCTTTTTGAAAGTGCTAGTTACTAGTATTACATCTTTTTGAAAATGTTAATATCTTGTGCTGACCGTTTTGAAAATGTGTTATTTACTAGTTTTGACAGTTTTTAAAAAGTGGTACTTATTAGTTTTGACCGTTTTGGAAAAGTGTTATTTACTAGTTTTGACTGTTTTTAAAAATGTGTTGTTTACTAGTTTTGACCATTTTTAAAAAGTGCTAATTACTAAAGACCTTTTTGAAAAAGTGTTATTTACCAGTTTTGACCGTTTTGAAAAAGTTTTATTTACTAGTTTTGAATGCTTTTGAAAAATTAAATTTCTAGTTTTGGCTTTTTTGAAAAAGTAAAATTATACAATAAACACTTTATAAAGTCATGTTTCCATGGTTTCCTAGTTCCAAATAGCCTCTATATTGAAACTTTTATACTAGCACAAATGGCGAATAAAATTCCACAAGTTTCCTTCAAATTGTGTAGAAACTCACAGGTCTAAAATCTCTCTCCGTATTTAAAAAAAAATTTAAAACACAATTCTTTGGTTGCAGATCCTCCAGCTGAGTCAGAGTCAAAACGAGATTGGCGGTGGTTGGTCGGCGGGTGCGGAGAAGCGAGCGCCCTCCAACGGTTTCTTCGGTGTCCGAGGGAAGAAGGCGCCCTCTAACAGTTTCTACGGAGTGCGGGGAAAAAAGGCTCCTTCCGGCTCCAGCTTCTACGGCGTTCGAGGGAAGAAGATGCTCGCCCTCCCCTCTCAGTATTTCTACCAAAGCGCCCAAGGACAGCTCTACCCAATTCAAAATTCCCTCCTCAGCAGTCACTCAGGAGCCCCAGTAGCGCCGGCGCTTAACTCCGGCGAAGCCATGGCCGAGAACAACCGGAATAAAGAGAGCGCCGACGCCACTTCTACGAATAACGGACAGGAGCCCCGGAAGAGGGCGCCCTCCGACGGATTCATGGGCTTGAGAGGGAAACGACAGAGCACGGAAGTAGATGGCGGCAAAAATAGCAAAAACATTCCAAAGTAAAACAAACAAAAAAAACTACCTTAATAAAAACCTTAATTTCAATTCCACGACTAGAAGAAGAAAAAGAAGAATAATTACTAAAATTTATCAAAATTATTTTACGACTGCAAAGTATAATAATTAGAGGCAAAATTAGTAACAACGAGTACACAAAATTAGCAAGGAAATCTAACTTGTTTAGTTTGTTGTATTTATAGTAAATGTTATAACTGTAATCTGTGCTTAGAAATTAATTCTTGAGTTTAGTAGTGGCATATGAATTATGTATTAATAAAAAGGAAAGTGGAAATTAAATTTTGCTTTGGTAATAAATTCTTAAAATTAAAATGGAAAAAGGTTCTTAGTTTTTATGTAAATGTGGCAATCATTGTAAAATAAGACTACTGAATATGTATTACAGTGTTATTGTATTAGCTTCCTTTGTTCTAGTTTTAAATTTCAAAGTAGTATATCTATATGTAATTATATAGGTATATGTATACCTTTTGTGGATTTATGTTACATATGTATGTACCTACTGTAATGGATGATCTATATGCATCTATATAACCCTCTGTCTATATACCCTCTCTATATAGTATCTTTAGTAACTTAGACGCAAAAACAACTGATGAATAAAATGAATAGAATTCAGACACAAATTCTATTTTAAACATTGAGTTCAAAGGTAAACAAATGTGTTTATTTTCCCAAAGGAAATGTAATTTACTTCTAGAGGAGCTCATTTATTATTTACATCTCATCATCAGCCTCACTCACTATCATCATCATCATCATCATCAACATCATCATCAATAAACTTTGTTCATAAAAATTGTATTTTTTAGACATAGGATTTACATAGGTAACTTAATTTCCATAATTCCATTAAAATACACTACAAACTTCTACATAGAAATTGCTAATGATAGCGGATTACCATCAAAATTTTTGAATTAAATATTATTTCTACAATTTATTTGGTAATATACATACATATATACTTAAGTAACTTCTTTTTTTTTAGAGTGTTCTGTTCTAAGCGTGTGTTATGTTGTATTTGCACATATTTTTGAAATTTTAATTCAAAATTGTGTCAATCATGTATACTCACTTACCGCCCCAGGGATTGAAGGCCGATCGACTTTTTTCATTTTTGGTCACTCGACTAGTTCTTCCATCCACGTCGGCTGAGTTGGATCTCTTGCCGCCCCAGGGGTTGAATGCGGTCCCTCGCTTCCCGAATTCGGAGATCTGTCTGTAGTACTCACACTCTGGAGAGAAGCCGAAGATGCTGTGGGTTGGAGTTCGTTTCCCACCCCAAGGGTTGAAGTTCCGTTTTCCGAAATTCCGGGGGCCTGGAAATTTTAAGTAAAAAAAACTTAGTTATTCGCAACTGGCAAACCATGGAAAAAATGCCTTACAAAAGTGCTTTTTCTAGAAATTAACTTTTTCAAAAGCATTCAAAACCTGTAACTAAGATTTTCAAAAAGGTCAACGGGATATTAGCACTTTCAAAAAGAAGTAAAACAAGAAATTAACACTTTCAAAAAGGTCAAAACAGAAAATTAGCACTTTCAAAAAGAAGTAAAACAGGAAACTAACGCTTTCAAAAAGGTCAAAACAGGAAATTAACACCTTCAAAAAGAAGTAAAACAAGAAATTAACACTTTCAAAAAGGTCAAAACAGGATATTAGCACTGTCAAAAAGAAGTAAAACAAGAAATTAACACTTTCAAAAAGATGCAAAACTAGATAAAATACGGTTTCAAAAAGGTCAAAAATTTTTTGTTTAAAAAAGATTTAACGACAAACGTACCATATAGAAGCTGACAGAGGTTGGCAAGGTTGTTCTCTGGTACGTAGGGTGTATCATCTCCACTCAAATCACTTCCTGCAGCTTGCAGATCGCCATCGATGCCATTGCTGTAAGCTAAGCCCAGTCCGTCCAGGTCTTCTTTGGCGGCAGAAACGACGCCCTGCTGAGAGAAAGTGACGAGGCCGTTGATTAGGACGATTAGTAAAAGTCGGTGGAGACCCGGGGAGGGTGACAGAGCCTGTGATTTAGCCATTTATTTTCCTCCCACACAATTCCACAAGCAATTCCCTTTACTTTTCCGTCCTCCGTTAGCAGCACTTTCAATCGCAACTTGATCCCTTTTAATTACCCTGAAAACAGTCGGAAACAACAAGTCAAATAAATCAACAAAGTTCAAGCATTAGATTAGCTCAGCACTAAGTACCTAAATATGCATTATTTGAAGAGTTGTAAATGCCAAGCCCCACTAGTACATTTAAACGACATTTCTTTCACACTATTTTTCAAAAACTGAACAATTTCAGAATGAAATTGCAACCGGGTATTCACGTCCAGCGGTGACATGCAATGTAGTATAATTGTAAAGCTAATTCCACGTAGAATACCAATTGTACGTGACTCATCAAACTGAATTGAGGTTTAACCTTTTCAAAACGGTAATATACTTAGTTTTGAATGTTTTTGAAAAAGCGGAATTTCTAGTTTTGATCATTTTGAAAAAGTGTTATTTACCAGTTTTGACCATTTTGAAAGTGTTATTTACCAGTTTTGACCGTTTTGAAAGTGTTACTTACTAGTTTTGACTGTTTTGAAAAAGTGTGATTTACTAGTTTTGACTGTTTTGAAAAAGTGTGATTTACTAGTTTTGACTGTTTTGAAAAAGTGTTATTTATATAATTAAACACTTTTGTAAAGCATTCTTTCCATGGCCATGGTTCCCCGGTTTCGAATAGGTTAAACCAAAACTTTTGCATGAGAACTTGGTTTTTTCATATTTTTCTTACCATTTGTCTAAATATTTTAAAATTTGAACCACACAATCAATACGTAAAATATGTAAGATCTGTTTTTGACGCGTTGTTTACAACTTCCGTATTATCTTACTAATTAGCCTTTTCGAAACTGTAATACATTTAGTTTGGAATGTTTTTAAAAATCGTGATTTCTAGTTTTGACCGTTTTGTAAAGGGTAATTTATAGTTTTTTGACCTTTTAAAAGTGCTATTTACTATGGTTTTGACCGTTTTGAAAAAGTGTTATTTATTAGTTTTGACTGTGTTAAAAAAGCTTTAATTACTAGCGTCACTTTTCTAAGGGTTTTTTTGCACCTACACAATTGTGAAAATAGAATATTTTTCAATCTTTCCAAAACGATGTACATAAATATAGGACTAGTTTTACTGTTTCGAAAGCATGTAACTAGCACATTTTATGCCTTTTTAAAAGGTGTAAAAAGGGCATTTTGCCCCGAATTTTTATAAATATCTTATTTTAGTTTTTTTACAGTACAAAGAGCTATGTACCTTTTTGAGAACTTCCTAAAATGTTATTTAAAATAATTGAAAGTACTCTTAAGAAGCACACACACGAATGGATGAATTGTTGCTCTTGTAAAATGAATTTGAGCTAAACATAATTACCCGAAGCTTACTTTTAAAATACAAATAAGTACAATAAATGGTAAACTTACCAAAGTCGTCGTTCTGGCTACTGACTGCTTCCTTCACAAAAATGTCAACAAAAATGTCGATTCAGAAAACAGGTAGAAAAACTGGCTCAAAAGTTTCAAAGCTTAGCCGTCCAGTGTTTCGAAATTTTTGACGTTTGATTTTATTTTCCAAATATTTTCAAGAACAAAATTCCGTCAGAAATCTTCTTGAGTCTCAGGTCCTATCTTAGTTGTGACTGATGAAACTGATGGGCCTTTGCTTGCTTTATATAAGAAAGATATTTAAGTTTTGAAATTCAAATTTAAAGTGACACATCAGACGCGTAGGATGGACACTGAAGGAATGATTTTATTAACAAGTTTGCCTTTGTATTTGCTTAATGCCACTCCTTTGACTCTTGATCAAGTCCTTTTGTACTTTATTATTAGATTGCCGGATAATTATGGGGGACATTCTTATGGCTTTTGTTAATGGAATGAAATTCAAGTTATGTTCGGTATGTCAAAGGTGTTCGGAGCATTTAAGGGACTTAATAAAGATCTCAAAGAGAAGGTAAGAACTATGCTTTTAGGAGCAACCAGGCGCATTTACATGTTGAACCAAAGTTCTTTAGTTTCTAAGGTTCAAAAAGACTCAAGTCGTCATAACATAATTATTAACAAGCTTTTAAGAAGCAACTTGCAAATTGGTTTATTTAAAGTTGTTTAAACGAAGCCAATAAACTCATTTTTACATCTTTTTAAAAAACGTTACATACTTTTTGCATATAGCTTTTTAAAAGCTTGCCAAACGCTTTATTAGATGTTTTTAAACTGTTGTGAAATGTTCTATTTACCTGTTTTGAAAAGGTGCAAAATGTTCCATTTAGATCTTTCTGAGTTGGTGCACAATTTTCTGTTTACATGCATTTGAAACCATATAAAATGTGCTCTTTGTATGTTTTTGAAACGGTACAAAACGTTCTAAATGAAGGCTTTTGAAACGGTAAAAAATGTGCTAACTGAATGTTTTTGAAACGGTGCAAAACGTTCTAAAGCGTGTTTTTGAAATTGTGCAAAACGTTCTAAATGCATGTTTTTGAAACGGTGCAAAACGTTCTAAAGCGTGTTTTTGAAATGGTGCAAAACGTGCTAAATGCATGTTTTTGAAACGGTGCAAAACGTTCTAAAGCGTGTTTTTGAAATGGTGCAAAATGTTCTAATTGCGTGTTTAGAAACGGTGCAAAATATTCTAATTGCGTGTTTAGAAACGGTGCAAAATATTCTAATTGCGTGTTTAGAAACGGTGCAAAATATTCTAATTGCGTATTTTTGAAACGGTGCCAAATGTTTTAGTTGCATATTTTTGAACGGTCTAAATATTCTATTTCATTGCATTATAAAAAGTGAAAAATGCTCTGTTTGTACTGTTTGCCAAGTTGCTAAATGCACTATTTGAATATTTTTTAAAAGGTCCAAAATGTTCCATGTATGTACATCCTTTCGAATATGTAAAAGTGTTCTGTAGATAATTGTTGTAAAAAATGCAACATCGATCGTTTGCATATTTAAAGAAGAAGCTGAAAAGTGCTGGAGATTCACAACGCAGAAAACCCACAAAAATTCTCAGCGTTTTGCTATATTTTAGGGTGCAAAATAACCATGCAAACAATGCCTTTGCATCAAATAAATGCTGACTGCGCTCTATTTTGCTTCTCAAGTCACAAAGTAGGAAATTTATTGCAAGTGAAAGGCATTAGGACAGAAACAAGCCGAAGAATGTTCGTGTTGATTAATTAATTAACATATGTTTACGTCCCTTCTTTTCCTGTCCTCCATGTATTCCGTCCATCAAGCTCATTTTCTACCATTTCAGCGGATTAACGAAGGCCTTATATTATGTATATAGCAAGTACACGAATGCATAGCTCAGCTCTCGTCAACTGAATACTAATTCTCCTCTCCTGATGCTTTCTCTCTTAAAATTGTTGCTGTAACTCAATTTAACAAAATTACGGGATGAAACTGACTTTCACTTTCCCTTCAAAGCAATAATAATAGGAGCTCCTTTGGACGACCCGAACCCTCTTCGTCCCTTTACTTTCTCCCTTTGACATTATTCTAGCACATTGTGTACTTTCCCTTTACTTTCCCTTTGCTTTCCCTTTATAGCTCTGTACTATACGTATTTGCAATAAACAAAAAAATAGAAAGTTGGCATGCAATAATCTTGAGCTAAGAAGCTATTCGTCAATTTTGACCTTACTTAATGTTTCAATGGGGTTTTTGAACCTGTTTTGCACTATTTTTGCACTTGCAAATAGAGCATTTTGCACGAATTTAAAACTTGTAGATAGAACAATTTACTGTTTTTGGAGCGAAAAATTACAATTTTTAGCAGATTTTGCCTCTTATTCTACATCCTATAATAATTACCTATTTCATTCTGCCCTGTCCTTTGAATTGTATCCAAGGAAAAAGAATGCAGGAATGTATGTAAGTATGTTCGTTGGAAGCTGCTCCTTATTGTGCGATGACATGGCATTAATTAACGTAAGTAAAAAAAAAAAAGTAGGTACTCGTTAGATCTTACAATAAGTAGAAAGTTTCAATGCTAAGGATAAGCATATACATACGCAGGTCCGAAAAAGTATTAAAAGTTTTGTACTTTTCTATTTTCTTCCTAAGACTTTCCCCGTCCATTACAATCTCCATTTCCATTCCTTTGTTCCATTTGCGAGTCCTTTTCAATTGTTGCGATGGACACTGGAGATGGAAAGAAATTACGTGTAGTATAGTACGTGCCTTATAGATATACCAGCATGCATACTACAAAGGTTGAATAGGAACCAAAGAGAAAGTTTTACTTTCCCTTATGATTTAGGTACTGTACGAAAGTACCTACTGAACGCGAGGCGATAGACATTTGTATTTTCAAATGACAGAATTTCCCCTTAGGCCTTCATTTCCAGGGAATAAACTAGCAAAGCGTATATAGTACAATTATTTAGCATTTATTTACTGCCTACGCCTATTTAATCGAATCTGGAAATTAAATCAAATCACAAGAAACATTCGTCTCGTGACAGCTTGCATAGCGAGCGGGCAGGAACTTTCCCCTTCATTTAATCTTTAGTTCTATATTTTCTATTTTAGTCATATTTCATACTATACACATTACATTCATTATAGACAGCGCAAATATTGTAGCTATACTATACCATTACGTCATAGCATCCCGTGCGTTTATTTTTGAACGTGTGCAAAGCAATTAATTTTAGCACTAATTGAATTTCCGACAGAAAATTAGGTAAAGGTGTTTTCACGTTTTCCATATTTTAAAAATTAAAAAATGTGAAAAATTGTACACACAAGATCCAAAGCATTTAACCTATTCGGAACTGCGAAGCCATCAACCATGGAACGAGTGCTTCGTAAAAGTGTTTATGATAGTACATACCTATATAAACTTTTTCCAAAAGGTCAAAACTATAGTAATTAATACTTTTAAAAAATGTCAATACAAAAAATTAGAGTTTTAAAAAATGTCAAAACAAAAAATTAGAGTTTTAAAAAATGTCAAAACAAAAAATTAGAGT
>JAQFZC010003109.1:0-19992 GCA_034695205.1 Dicyrtoma fusca
CTTTTGGCCTCCGCCAATTCTTAGCGGGCCGACTGATTCGGTCAGTCACTGTGATCTGCTCCCTCATTCCTTTACAATGCATAAGCTAATACAAATACTGGAAGTATTTTCTGGAGATAAAACCACTTCATCATTATCATGATTGTAGCTAAAGTGCATTGTTGTTGAGCTTTTAATCTTTGTTCCTATCAATAAATGCTCGCTGATTAGTCGTGTTTACTTGGCCAGTAAACTGTATAATATCAAAGTAATTCTTTGGTAGCTTCTGAAATGCTTCTATTAAAGTGTGCTAATTTTGTAGCTAACATAAATCAGTGCTAATAAAGTTATGGATCTCTATACTACAAAAGTACTTCAAACCTAAGAGCTTAAGAACCTTTTAATAGAATGCAAAGTAATTGAACATAAAAATAAATTGCAAATTACTTCTCGAATTACTGTTAGTTAATTAGTTATGTATATTGTACTGCTAATTCAAAAATAATACTAGTTTTTTTAAATTATTATAAATCATTTTATTTTCATCGTTTGATTTCGCTTTCGTTGTAGACTCAGCGTTAGAATGTCTTGTACTTTAAGTATGTATGCCCAACAATAACACGAACAATAGCCGAATAAGTTTGTACATTCACCACAAATCGGAAGGTGTGCATTACTAATCTTAATATTTATCTATCTGCTAACTTATATAACCACGAACTGCACAAGTCTACGAACAATTCGCATGCAACAATAGGTTTTACGTACTAGATTTAGCCAAATGACAAGATGACTAACACATGTTGTATTATTAGGTATAATTATTGTTAAATACTATGGTATATATAGAATTGTAAATACGCCTGCCACCTTTTTACATTTTTTCTGCAGGATGTCAGAAGTAACTTATTATAAAAAAAAACAGATATCACAACTATAAAAGTTTACAACAACAATTCTAATTAACTAATATTAAGAAATTTTGAAGTTACGAAACTTGCTCGAAGAGTGCACGCACATCTCCTAATGCTCGTTGAATTTCTGCTGCAAACTTTGACGAGTTCTATAAAGTATAAAATAAAGAAGTAAAATTGGTATAATCTCAATTAAGACTTACAATATACAAACTAACAAATATATAATAAATATGAACTATATTATGTTTAGCTTACTGTTGTTGAGCAACTTTTGTTTGAATTCACGTGAAAGAAAAGAACATTCTCCCCAGAAAAAAGGTACGAAACGCCGTAGCCATCATGGGCCACTGTGCCAAATCCACCACCAGGGGACACAATGGATTTATTGCTCTCCGGGTGATACGGTGTTTGTGACGTAGAGAGTCGCCAGACTGAACTTAAGGCTTCCTAAATATTTAAAACATATTTTATAATTTGCATAAATCGGGATTAGTTTGCCTGGGCTCTTGAAAGTACACCTGGGAAAAGGAAAGTTGGGAGCCTGTAGATACATCATTGAATTTGGGTTGTAGATACTACATTTTTGTGTAGATTCGATATAAAAGTGTTGAATCTCTACAAAAATGTAGTATCTACAACCCAAATTCAATGATGTATCTACAGGTTTCCAACTTTCCTTTTCCCAGGTGTACTTTCAAGAGCCCTGTAGTTTGCCAGAAATATTAAACTACGTATAAGTAGATACACAACTAAAGTGAATAGGTACATATATACGCAAACATAAACTTACATTCAAGAAATCTGAATTGAGCTTCAAGTACTTAGAGACCACGTACAAGCCAAATAAATGTCGATCAATTCCATCGCCGGTCATAGACTTTCGATAGGTATCCTGGTGACGCTCACAAGCTTGGTAAAACAGATTAATTTTCTCCTTTAACTAAAAATATACAACAAAAATACACTGATTTAGTCACAAGCTCAAGTAATTCTGACCGACATTAATTTGGTAATAAATGCATCCACTATTTCTGTTAATAAACTTACGGGTAAATTGTTTTCCATCGCTAGCACCCACCGGCACGATTCTTGAGAGCACGAACGAATCGTTTCAGTTCTGCCCTGCTTGAACAACCTTGTCATAGAAGCTTCGTAGGTAGCATCGAATTGTCCTTGATCCTTTAAATTAAAAGAAGTAGGTACTTTCTTACTGGATGTCCACCATTCATTTTGAAAATAATACTTACACTAGTAATAATCACGAATCAAACAATAATAAAGTTTACAACTAGCCCATACTCTATAGTAAGCCAGCTGAAGGGACATTTGAATGAAAGCATCCGGACTGCATCGGAACTTCTTCATAAGTCCTTTGCCAAAAGCATCGTGAACCAAAATTTTCATATCCAAATCGTCGATTTGTTTTAGTGAACTCTTCTGAGCACTGTTAATGGCTTCAAGACAATCCTTCGGTAGCTCCCAAACCAATCTTTGCGGGGGCGGAGGCGGAGGCAGGCTTTTGTATTTACTGACAGTGTCGGAAGCGGTTTTGTCACTCGTAGGGGTGAGAAGGCCATTTTCGTCGAAACTGGGTTAAAAATATAGTAAGTTTTAATATTAATCATTTCCTTCAAGAACACAGTGAATGCCGGACAGTTAACAGTTGACGAAGATGGACGATTGAATTTGGACTTACTTTTCAAGCTGCATGTGGTAGCCCAAATGTCTTTCCCACATATGTGCTGTCACTGGAGCATCCGCCCTGCACACAAATAATAAATTAATAAAGTAAAAACTAAACAAAATGCTTACAACTGATAAATAGGTCACTAAATATTATACCAAAAATGCAAAATGAAAAAACATACGAATAACGAATAAAAATAGAAATAAGGTGTAAAAGCCTCCTGTAACTGTTAAATTACTTACCATGAATGTTCTATATTAGTTCCAGCCTGTAATGTTAAAAAAATGCAAAACGTTGGTTACTACCTCAGTCAAAAGTTTACAGACAAGAGTAAGAAAAATTCATGTTATTCGAGCGGGTTCGTTCGGGGAATTGTGAGAGGTAGGTTACCAATTGTGGTAATCAAATCACGTATTTCAAAAGGCGCATTGCAACTATCTTCCACACAATAGCCCAAACGCTCCATATTATATGTAATTATAATATTTATTGAGCAACAATCAATAAAATGTAAACCATCAAATCAAAATCCAATCTATAAATTTAAATTACCAGCCCATTGGTCGAAACGATGAAATTAATAGATTTATCGATCCATAGATTTGATCCGGTACCGTGAAACACTCGCTTCGACATCGCCTCAACATTTTCTACTCCGTTCGGCCCAAACTATAAATTAATTAAGGTATTTAAAATAATGAATCGTGATTGCGAATAGTATTTTTATTTTTAAAAGTTACAATTCACAATTCAAATTGTGATTGTGAGTATGTACATACATACATACAATAATTACAACCCTACTGTATTGTTTTATAAATTACAATAACGCTAAAAGTGCAAAACAACCTTTTAGAATTTTTGAAGCAGAGGAAACGCTTTTCAAAAACAGCAAAACAACTTGTAATGCTTCTCAAAACGATGTTTTACACTTTTCAAAAAGTGCAAGATGACCTACTAGCAGTTTTAAATTTTTTTCCAAAAAGGGAACAACGCTTTTAACTTTTTGTAAAAGTACGTAGAAGAAAATGCAGCTATTGTAGTTGCACTGAAATAGTATTGTGATTAGTGATTGTAAATTATAAATACTGCAGTAGTTTTGTAGTTATGCCACAATTCTCAATACCACTCGTCACATTTGTTAAGCTCTATCCCTAATTAGTAAAAAACACTGAATCTTCGAACATTTTAAAATTGAGGATTGATATCTATGTACATACCACATCCAGAGAATATTCGACATCATCCAGAACAATCATAAAGACGGCTTTCTCAATGAATTCCAACGAAGTTTGATTGGTCCCTTCCATAAAAAATTTGCTTCTCGTTTTAGCCCAGTTAGTTCGGTCCCAGGAAGTGAGGGCAGCTAAGTTCTCCTCCCCCTCACAGGGCTCAGACTCGTCTTTAATTATCCTAAGAAACTGATCTTGGAGCTCCAGCAATGACAGGTGTCGATTCCCTTGATTGGCATGGCAGATGGGAACTTGGAAAAACCTTCCTTTGTGACGGACTGCAATGTGATTGCTGATCTCCTCATGCTGAATCACATCTTCCTCCTCACCCGGGACTCGAACTGTGTTGAACATCCGCTCGTACTGCCAGGAACAGAACGGCACCATCCCGTTACCGATGAGCTACAATATTTGTCAAGGTAATAAATAAATACACATAATTTACTTCGAATTGTGATTATTGTTAGTCAATAGTCATAAATTATAAATGGAATAGCATTGTTCCAACAGCGACACCTTTTCCCTTCGATCACGAGGGCTGTGCGTGTATTGCTCAACAAACTAGTAATTGTTAACAATAATGCAATGAAAAAGTACTTAATTAGTTTAAATAGTAATTAATGAAATTACCGGTGTGAGACAATTCTTTTCAATCTTCCGTCGAAACTTCAATGCTGTGAAGGTGATAGTTGCTGCACGTGCAGCTTGATGCACCTCCCTTTGATCGAGCATATCGGTAACGTAGAAATTAGAATTAATCATGGTGGATGAGCGCCCAACTAAATAAATGTACTTTTCCCACCAGTCACTGATGTAGTTGGGTGAGAACCTTTTGTTGTTTTTTTTGAAAAAAAAAGTCAAGAGTTTAGATTATTAAATGATATATAAGTACCTACCCAACAATACTTTAGTGCATTTACCGGATATATAATGCCTATCTGTAATCTTTTTTTTTCTGTAGAATATGCACAAGGTAATCGACAGTTGTAAGCGTCAACAAGGTGTTTTGTAATTGTGTAAGAAAATTGTTAGTTAAATTACCATGATTTAAGCAGTAAATATTTCTGAAATTTGGGTCCACTATCTTGAAGGAAATCCTCGGCAAGTTTTTCCAAGGTAGCAAATTTCTCCGGTGTTAGCAATGGCTTCATAGAGTCCAAGTACTGTGAAGGGAAGAAGAACAAGTTTTAGAATGCATTGTAAATTTATTACTAGTTTTTTTTTGTATCTCTTGGAAATTCCAAAATACATCAACTACTATACTGGTTTAATTATATCGTGGGTTTACAGGCACTAGACGTCATCGGAATCGGAAGGACTAATAGTTTCTTATTACATTTTTTCTTTTTACATTCAACATTGACTTAAACGAGAAGGTGTTGTTTACCGAAAGGTTGAATGTTTTCAATACAATCAAAACATAGTATTTAGTAGTAGTATCTACATGTTTTAAAAAGCTGAAATATATGATTTTTTTGTAGAAAGGTTGAAGATGGACTGCACTAGACGAGAGCTGGTACTTATTAAAATCATGCAAAAAGTTGGTAGTAATTTTTCAAAAAACAAAAATCTATTTAAAAATTTTACAAAAGAACGTCAAACGTTGAACGTGAAATACGTGATTCACAACTTTTCAAACAGTCAACAGTTGACAGTCAAAAGTATACGGCACGTTAAAGGTTATCCGGTTGCCAAAAATAATGAAATAGTAAAACTTACTGTTTACTAGTTTCAAAAAAGGAGTAAATGTGATTTACAACTCTTCAAAATAAATCACCAATAAAAGTTATTTTGATTTTAGGCGTTTCAAACTGTCAAAAACTTTAAAACTGTCATAAAAACACGTCAATTTAGCAAAACTGTAGTTATAGTTTTCCAAATGGGCTAAAAGAAGCATATAATCTGTCTTTTAATCACTTAATTACTTTAAAAAAATCCTACAAAAGTCAGAAATGCCGTTAAAAAGTTTCACATTTTTGAAAACACTAAACATTTTCAAGGCTGGCCGAGTCTAGTCGAACTAGACTAGCGGACTAGCTAGCGACTAGACTAGACTTTTCAGCTTTTGAGGCAGGTTTGACTAGACTAGACGAGCTATGCATCGAAAAATCGTAAATAGAATAGACTAGACTTGAAGCCTTGGAGCAAAATGACTAGACTAGACTAGTCACGATTTTCCCATGTTAAGGGATACGCAACTGGTTGGCTAGACTAGGCTTGACTAGGGTAGATATGGACTATTTTGGTCTGGAAAACAGTGTGACTAGACAAGACTAGATTAGCGCCTGGTTAAAAAATAAATGACTAGACTAGACTAGACTAGCGCCTGTTTAAAAAATAAATGGATAGCCTAGACTAGACTAGCACATACTTAAAAAATAAATGACTAGACTAGACTAGCAAAACTTTTGGCTAGCCTTGAATATTTTACTTTGTTAAAACTTAATCTATTTCTTCACTTTAAATTGGCGGTACTATTCAAGTATATCTCGCTTCCCCTTAAAATCCGGGCAAAGGCAAAACAATGCTCAAAAGCTCAAAAATACACAAAATACAGTTTAGTTTTGCACATTTTGAAGTTGATTCGAACAACTAAATAGTAAATGCCTGCTGTAAACTAAAAATAACGCACCCTGGTAACGGTTTGTTGCAATGATGGAACTGGCAGTGACGGTAAAATCCCTTGAAGTCCATACAAGCTTCGTTCACTAATTCTGAACCAGCCATCCAGCAATCTTAAAGTGTAGGCAAAAAACTTTGTCTTTCTGCTGGGCTTCGACCCGTCATACACCCAGCCTACAGATGTAAAGAAATCATAACAAAATAATTAATTTCAAATTAAAACGTAAGCAAAAAACACTAAAATTGAGCAACTATAATTCCAGTTATCCCAGTAAATGAAATCATAACTTCCACATTATTACTAAATCAACGCAGTTGTTGCTCAAAATTCGCAATATTTTGACCTTGAATAAAAAACAATAATTCACAACAAAACTATACAGCACTACACACATGATTGCCTAATAATAATTTGTATCACAGTACTAACCCGTATATTGTAGAAGGCGTCTTAGGAGAAATTTCCTTGCTGTGCAAAGGGATGCCCAGAAAACGAGAGCAGAGGCAGTGCAGCTCAAGCCTGCTACGTAGAAGCCTTGGCTAAAATAAAATAAAATCAAAATCTCAATTAAATTCCAGTCCTGAATAAAAGTCCAATATAAAACGGAATGAATTATTTCCATTAAATAATTTCTTACAGATTTAAAGCGTCCTGAATGAGTCGAATGAGTCCAAAGGACAAGTCCACCCCAAAAGCATAGGACCCATTCACAAGGAAAGTACACACTGTAGCAGATGTTAAGGACCCAGGATAATTTCCAAAGATGAGATTATGCTAAAAAAAATTAAAATAGACACAACTTAAAATAAGTTAAAACTAATTATTAAAAATATTAAAAACAAAAGTCAAACTATAACTGGAAACTTACTCTGTGAAATTTTAATACTTTATCCATCATTGTAATTGTAATTGTGATGCACTGTAGGCAATTGGTCTATTTATTCTAGTCGTAAATTAATTTTATGAAAATATAGTAAAATATTAAAATAGTAAAATGTTGAAATAAATAAAGTGTTTCGTTCTTAAGCCAATGCACTCTAATCAAAGCTACAGAGACACTGAGAATGAAACAAAGTAGTACAGCCGGCTAAATAGTTACTATAATTTTTGCAGGCAAAACCACACAAATATGTACAAAATCCGCTGACACCTAAAGTAGTAAGACACTTTAGTGTATCTGGCTACCCCAGACGAGTTTATAGAGACTGAAGGCAAGTGAACTGTATATATCTATTGGTTTCAGGTGGTACGGTGGTATGCAATACAATACAGTAGTGGCAATCCGGTTGACTAAATGGGGAAAAACGAACGACTTAATAGTATGTATGTATTAGTGGAGCTAGGCTGTAGAATAGGAAACGAGTTAAGTTGTGGAACAACAAACGAGTAATGTTAAAGTTGACTTGATATAATAATTGTTCTCATACTGTCAGGATTATTGCGATTGCTGCTTAATACTATGATAGTGTGCTGGCTCTAGGTTTTGATTTTTAGATTTCGTATTGGAATTCAAAGGCTGATTGTGAACGTTGCGTTGATTGTGTTGACGGACTGAGACTTGTGCCCCGACTTGTAACTTGGACTCATAATAATAATAATTACAATTACTTACACACAATAATAACAATGTGTTTGTGTGTAGTCAGTCTGTACGCGTTCGTGGGAAACTTTGTTCGTACTTTGGATGGGGAAATGACGTCAGTGGAAGAAGCAGATAGATTCACAGATTTTCGCGTAAATAGTGTACTTTGAGGTGTATTTATCGCAGAGTACATATCGTGGGTGAAGAATCATTATGGCGTAAGGCCAGCGACACCAGCATCACATTTTGACGTTTGATTTTCAAGTCCCAACAATCAAACTGTGTGTATCCATTTGTTTACAAAAAGAGTGAATGCCCCTTATTCCTTTTTTTAAAAATGTGCAAAGCGGTGATTTGTACTTTTCAAACACAGTAAAATTGTTATTTATTCTTTTTTTTATTCGTGTAAAACGTTGATTTGCACATGTCAAAAGTAGCAAAACTGTTATTTACACTGTTTTTACCTAAATGTCTTAGGCTGCTATTTCTACTTTTATAAATCAGTAATACAGCTATTGACACTTTTTAAAAAACGGAAAAGCTGCTGTTTACGCTTTTTAAAAAACATTAAAATTGTAAATTATACTTTATTTAAACATGTAAAACGGTGATTTGAACATTTGAAAAGTTCAAAAATTGTTAATTACATTTGTTTGTACATGTCTAAGTCCGCGATCTTTACTTTTTTAAATCAGTCAAACAGCTATTTACGCTTAGAAAAAACAGTAAAACCGGTATTTGAGATAATTATGAAACAGCCAAACTACCATTTACAATGTTTTTGGAGACTGCTAGTTGTACATTTAAAACCAGTAAAATAGCTATTTGTGCTTTCTAAAAGTGGTAAAACTGCTGTTTACTCTTTTTCAAAAGGAGTAGAAACGCTATCTACACTTTATCAAAACATTAAAAGTGCTATTTGCACTTTTTTAAAAACAGAAAAACCGAAAATTTGCACTTTTTTAAAAACAGAAAAACCGAAAATTTGCACTTTTTTAAAAACAAAAAAACCGCCATTTACACTTTTTCAAAAACAGTAAAACCGCTTTTTGCACTTTTTCAAAAATAGTAAAATCGCTATTTAAACTTTTTCAAAAACAGAAAAACCACTATTTACACTTTTTCAAAAACAGTAAAACCTCTATTTACACCTCTTCAAAAACATTGAAACCACTATTTACACTTTTCAAACACAGTAGAACCGCTTTTTACACTTTTTCAAAAACAGTAAAACCGCTATTTGCACTTTTTCAAAAACAGTAAAACCGCTTTTTTAGGCTTTTTCAAAAACGGTAGAACTGCTATTTGCACTTATCAAAAACAGTAAAATTGCTACTTACACTTTTTATAGGCATAGCTCAAACGTGGATTGCTGGAACATACATGAAAATGAGACTACGCAGACAATTTACCTACTCCACTATGCTTCCCCACCCGCGATATGTATTTTACTACATTTTTTTAATTGTGTAATTATTAGTATGCACTGTTGTACTGCAATGTTGCAGCAATAGTTTACGCAATGTTATTGGATAGGTAGACATTGTACTTTAACCGACGGTCGTCATCATTCAGGAAAGACGGAGTTCTTTCACATAAAATGCGTCAAAATGTGTGTGTAGTCTATGTAGCCGCAAACGTAAACACTAGCACATGTCCCTCGAAATTTCGTGAACATTTTAAATTACTAAAATTATGTAGCCTACCATTGCATTGCATTGACTATATCTTTCGTATTATGCACTATCATTCGTCATTCATACAAGGAAACCGATAAAGTCAACAGACAACCCATGTCTGTAGCCTGTAGTGTAGACTGTGGACGAACTTAAGCAAAGATTTAGTATTTTTTGTACTGTTATTATTGTTCCAGTGTGGACTGTGGTCCACGTCGCACTGGCATTGACGCAAATAAGGAAAACGTGCACAGTAATTTATGCCCGCTTTATGCGATTTTGGAATTTGATGAAATATTAATGCAATAGCAATTAACCACGTTTTCCCTAACGCCCATTATTAATGTCATTTAATGACCGTTTTTTAATGTCAGTTGACAAAAAAATGAAATTATTACGAAATTCAATTATAGTAAACACCAAAAGATACTGACTCCGTGTGTGTGTTTGACTTATTCATTTTTTGAATTCATTTTATTTATTTATTCTTCTAGTTGGGATTTTTTCTGTGTTTGCATGATTTATGAGCTTAACCTTTCCGAAACGAGAGTGTGTCTAGATTTTCACCTTTTTGAAAATTTTAATTTCTTGTTTTGACCTTTTTGAAAATATTAGTTGCTAGTTTTGGTCTTTTTAAAAATGTTAATTGCTAGTTTTGAATGTTTTTGAAAGTAATAGTTACTATCGTTTTGACCTTTTTTAAAATGTTAATTGCTAGTTTTGACCTTTTTAAAAATGTTAATTGTTAGTTTTGAACTTTTTGAAAATGTTAATTGTTAGTTTTGAACTTTTTGAAAATGTTAATTTGCTAGTTTTGACCTTTTTGAAAATGTCAATTGCTAGTTTTGACCTTTTTGAAAATGTTAATTGCTAGTTTTGATTGTTTTTGAAAGTATTAGTTACTACATATTGTTTTGACCTTTTTGAAAGTGTTACCACTATGCACTTTTGAATGCTTTTGAATAAGTTAATTTCATGTTATGTCCTTTTTTAAAATGGTGACTTCCTTTTTGAAAGTGTTGGTCACTGATTTGGTGGATATAAAAACAATAATTTATTGTAATGTTCTTTTTGAAAATGTTAATTTCTTGTTTTGATCTTTTTTAAAGTTTGATTATGACGAGTGAGTATTGAGTATTGACTCTTTTGAAGAAAGTTAATTTGACAAATAAACTTTCATGGCTTTTTAGTTCCCAATAGGTTAAAAAGGTACAAATTTTCTATTTACAAACCGTAGCTTTAGATGCAAAATAGCAAAACTTGAAATCGGCCCCATTTTGTCCCATTTATGTAACATGAATAGGTATATACATACCTCTATTCACATGTTTTGAAAAATTGCAGCTCAAAACAAGGTTTTACATATTGTAGAAAGTGTCAATACTAGTAAATAGACGTTTTGAATCTGTCAAAAGAGTTGTAAATCAAAGTATTGCATGTTTGAAAAAGCGCAAGCAAATCAAGATGTTGAACCTCTTACTAAGTGGCAAAGTGAGCTTTTAGTATTTACTTAATACAAAAGAGCTGATTTTAATCATTCTTTTAAAAAATGTAGACGAAGCAGCATTATTTTCATAGAATTTTTACACTATAGCAATTATGGGCGAACAATGGATACTTATCGTTGCATTACAGAATCTAAATATCATGATTTACAATGCACTTTTTAATTACAAATCCAGCTATGTATGTACCTACGTTAGATAGTATAGGCACTATATAGGCTGTATGTATACGCATTCACGTCATATTTTTAAACGTGTGGAAAATCAGGGTTTATTGTATGTAATTCCAAACTGGTTATAAATTTCTTAATGCCAGTACTAATGATAAGAGCAACTATACTAACTATAGCTACTGATTGTTTGCTGCTTTTAAATTACTTTGTGATTTATTAAACTTTGTATTAGTAGAGCATAATTGTTTTACTATAGTTTAAGGGAAATTCCAAGATCCCACGCTCTGCATATATCCAACACATGTACCGGAGGTAAGTCAGTAATAGTAATAGTAATAATAATTAATATGAAACTAATAATTTTATTGAACGATTTTAAATAAAACTAGTTTTTTCTATATGTTGATTATTTTTGATTGACTTGGTGAAGTCGTGTAGATCTATTCACAGTAACCAATTCCAGTAACGATAACGATAAGTTAAGTTCACTTGCACTAAATCTGAAGTGTAATTTACTAATTTACTTGAAGTACGTACAACCTTCTTTTTTCTGAATTTTGTGGCTCAAGGTCATTCAAAACAGCTTAACTTGTGCCCTTTTTCAAGGAATTTCATTGGTCTTTCACTTTCAAAAGAGGCACTATGCTATGTTGAAGGATTTCTTTTCAGAATGTTGCTTCTATATTTTAACCTATTAGGAACTGGGAAACCATGCTAAGAGTGCTTTATGCAAAGAGTTTATTCTACAAATCAGCTTTTTCATTAAGGTCAAAACTAGAAACTAACGTTTTTAGAAGCATTTTAAACAGGAAATTAACGCTTTCTAAAAGGTCAAAACAAGAAATCAGCATTTTCAAAAAGGTTAAAACAAGAAGCTAACGTTTTCAAAAACATTTTTAACAAAAAATTAACGCTTTCAAAAAGGTCAAAACAAGAAATCAGCATTTTAAAAAAGACCAAAACAAGAAACTAACGTTTTTAAAATCAATCGAAACAGGAAATTAAAGCTTTCAAAATGGTCAAAACTAGAAACTAACTTTTTCAGAAGCATTCGAAACAGGAAACTAACGTTTTTAAAATCAATCGAAACAGGAAATTAACGATTTCAGAATGGTCAAAACTAGGAATTAACATTTTTAAAACCAGTAAAGACTAGTTACTAACCATTTCAAAATGGTTAAAACAAGAAGTTGCCATTTATAAAACGGTCAGTACTACAAATTAACCCTTTCAAAAACATTCAAAACAAGGAATAATTCACCTTTTCAAAAAGGTCCAAAACAATAAATTACCAAATTATCAAAAATTTGCAAAACAACATAATCGATTCCCGTTCCAAAAAGGTTAACTTTTGTGTGGGGTCAATTTCTAATGATTGTGTGATGGGCTATCAGGGCAGGGGGCAGGGGTTCTATTCGAATTTATATTAACCATATGTAAAAACATGCATAATCTGATTTTTTAAATTAATTCTGTAAACTACGTATTTCAATAGCCATTAAATAATTTAAAAATACGTCCTGTACACACTTTGAGGCTTCAGACCATGGCATTGCAATGGTTTTGTATTGGCTTAGCTACTTGCACCGTTTTTATTTTTTATTATAGGTACTGTAAATTAATAAAACCAACTTTAAGTTACATATATATGTGGTAGCCCACAAGCGTTTCAGTCCCTGGCGCCTGTGGACTGGTCCACAAGTGTGGTTGCTTGTGGACCGGTTCACAAGGATGTCCACTTTCAGTCCACAAGGCCACACACTCTCTCGGTCACAAAGCTCATACATACTCTCGTACGCACTCTCGTACACACTTTACCATTTGTTCGTAGTGTTATGGAATTCCTTTGGTTTATTGCATAGCTATGGACGTGGATACGAACAGAATGAATTTATTACATGAATTTATCATACAACAAGTTAAATTACAAAGTATTCAAATTGAAAATCCCTTTTATATAGATGAGTTGATTTGGCTTCCGCAATAATTTATTTATTTATGCTCGCTCACTCTCAACATGAAGTATAGCATACACATACTTAGAGTCGCAGGTCAAGTAAAGAAAACATGTCTAAAAAATAGCTTTTAAACTTAACATTGATTTATGAATAAAATTGAATGAGCATGAAAATCCCGCGTGGTAACTTTACACACAAATCGCTTTGTAATACCAGTTTTACACTGAGATGCTGGAAGTGGACGCTGATGGATACGAAGTCGTAGAACGATAGGCTGTGGTAAGTTGTATGGTAAAGGTTGAGGCTGATGAAAAGACAATAGACTGACCTGTCAACACCAGCATTAGACTGTAGTTGTAACATACCCAAAACAAGGCTGGCAAGCACTTGACATGGTAAAAAGGTCGGGCATATGTTTGACCTGTCTACTTTTGGAATTCGAATGCCTACTGTGTCTCCTACATATATATTTTTTTTGATTCTAGCCTGATTAAATGGTCTCGCTGATCATGTCTTTTACGCAGGTAATTTAAAAAAGTGGGTATTCGGTCATACATGGAGTTATTATTTGGCCCAAGATCGTGTGTAAAATACATAATTCGCCCCGAAATCCTTTCACCAATTTTCAGAGGGCGGTCATCGCAATATGCTATAGTAGCATAGCTGACAACTTAGCACGTGAATTATGTATATCAAAATTTTGTAAATTTTTGAACTACTGTTACTGAGAGATTTATTAAAAGCAATTGCCCGCAACTTTGAGGAGGTCAAACTAAGGTTTTCTAGACTTCTTTCTTACATTATTGGAGTAATTACCTTCGCATGCAGATCGTGTTCTACTTTATTAGAAAACTAGAGCTTATTTCAAAATTTCGAAGTATTTCTTATTTTGTACAATTCGTCCATACACTCAGAGGATTAGTTGGATGCTACGTTTTCGCTTGCAACTACTTTTCTTAGTAAGCAGTGTGAGTAGTGAATACAGTGATATTTTGAAATCTGGTAGCCTTATCGCCTACCTATGTGCATTGCATGTAGGTAATTACAAAGTTAAAGTATTTGTAATACCAAACTACAGTTTAGCCTCAAAGGGTTATGTACTTGGAACACTTAATTCAGCACAAACAATACTGTCAATCCGTATCTCCGTCCATAAGCATACTATAAACCACAGGATTCCCATTACACAACGAACAAATGGTAGAGTGTGTACGAGAGTGCGTACGAGAGTGTGTAATAAGAGACTATGTATAAACGTATGAGCTAGAGAGTGTGTGGCCTTGTGGACTGAAAGTGGATGATCTCCTGGACCGGTCCACAGGCGCCAGGGACTGAAACGCTTGTGGGCTACCACATATACAATTATACAATACATCGACTTAAATCAAGTCTCAGCTCAGGTGAAACAATAAAAGATGTTCTACAGTTAAGTCTTACAATTTGCTATTAATTACCTACAGCGAAAATTGAAAGTACTATAATTTCATCATCAGCAAAAAAACACTGTTTGCATTACACAACTTTGGTATTTCATTTTGTAAAGACAAGTTAATAATAGCGTTGTGTTACTTATCGTTACTCTCAGTTATTGCACACGTCAATAACCAGTTTTCCACTGCCTTTCAATGACATAATTATAAGCATACCGACAACATGTGGTTTATCCACAAATTCACATTTCAGAGGCTTTCAGAGAAGATGCGGAAACACATAATTATCTATACAGATCCCTCGTAAATAGGAATTAAAAAACTCGGGTAATAAAAATCTATTTAGATCTTGAATGATAGCCTAAGCCAGATTTGACATTGACATTGACATCAAGCGTATACTTCGCATTATCTTTTGCTCCTCTTTCGCTCTGTTCATTAATAAACTTGAGAATACAAATTCTAAAAAGAATTCTTACACTTTAGCTAACCCGCAATAAAAGTCTGTTATTGTTTTTTTAGAGTGCAATAAAACAAATTGATCAAAACATTACTTCGCTATTTTTAATTAACTGGCTTGTAATAGGCGTCAATTTACTTTTAGTTTAGAAATTGCAATGACAGCAACACTAATAGATATTTTGAGTGGAATAAAATAGGACACTTTTGAAGAGCTTGAACTAGTACATGCTAAACATTCTATCTGCATTTGTAAAAGCAAGTAATCATATTTTTGCCAATGTTCCCATGATTTTTGCTCGGTTTTTAAGCTAGTAATGGCATACACACTACTGTCACTTGAACTAGTTTCCAGTAGTTATTACAGAAAACGACCAGGGTAACTTTTTAAACGTAGCTTCCCAATTCCCAACAGAACAGAATGCTCCACGTGAAGAGGGAATGCCGGATGAAGCAAAAGCTTTGAACCTGACACACGTGCAGGAAGCTAATTTTTTTTTAAAGAACTCGTATTCTTATGGTTTTACGCAAATGAATTATTTTGAAGTATGCATTCAGTTAGTTAGTATGCATCGTGGGTGAAAAATGATTGCACTGATGGCGTTCAGTTTGTATTTAAAAGCATTATTGTGACGCAAGTCCAAAATCCCATTCATTTTGACGTACCTAAGTTCAGGCAATCAACTACCAACCCGCTCAAAAAAGTGTAAATACTGTTAAAAACATGTCAATGCCTATTTTACTATTGTTGAAGAAGCGCAAATAGCAGTTTTATTAGTCTCGAAAAGGTTTAAACACCTGTTTTACAGTTTTTGAAAAAGTGTTAACAGCAGTTATAATGTTTCAGAACTAGTGTAAAAAGTTTTCTTGCTTCTTCTGCTTCTGAATAGATAATGAATAACCTCTGCTAAAATGGTGGGAAATGTATTACCCGCGTAAGCATTATTACCCACATTCATTCCCCTGACCTCTTATGCCTGTATGGCTGTAGAGAGAAAGACACCCCAGGATGTATCCTTGGTAGATGCCACAGGCAACGGATTTTTCGAAATTGCAGCCATCAAAGGCAACAAGGCTGACCAAAATTTTTGCTAGTCTAGTCGAGTCTACTCATTTATTTTTTAAGCATCCACTAGTCTAGTCTATTCACGCTGCTTTCCCGACCTAAATGGTCTAGTCTAGTCTAGTCAACCAGTTGCCTATTCCTTAACATGGGGAAAATCGCGGCTAGTCTAGTCTAGTCATTTTGCTCGAAGGCTCTTGCTAAGTAGTCTAGTCTAGTCTATTCACGATTTTTTCCACCCTTCTTCTTCCCCCCTCTACATATTCTAGTCTAGTCAAACCGGCCAAAAAAGCTCCATAGTCTAATCTAGTCTCTAGTCTGACTAGACTAGGACAGCCTTGAAAAGCAAGCAGAACCTAAAGGTAGAATCAATCCGTCAGGTCGATTCATGGATGTATCCTATAGTTGTAGTTTGTAGTTGCAAAACCGAGCCAGCAAAGTTTTGAAATCTAGAAAATTACGTGTTTTGCACCCCTCGTACAACAATTTTTTACATACGAAACACCTTTAAATTAATTACAGAATTATTAATGATTAGTCAGATAATCTTTAAGCACTTTTAAAAGGAAAAATAGTGAAAAAAATATAACGCGGGTTGTACATAGGTATTCCTTAAGGTAAAACAAATTAGTTTTTTGTAATCAATATTAGTTACAGGTGTCTTTTGTCTGGTTTTACAAAATTACTATCAGAGAACTAATACATGAAACTTATGCACTTTTATGATTATGATTATCTTTTGCACTGACACTGTGTCGAAATTACTAAATATTGCATTCCATTGTACTGAAACTCAATACATTAAGAGTGCTGCACGAAACTTACAGTATTCTATTTATTTACAATTTTTCCGTCATTTGTTGATTGAAAATGTTTTGTGTTATTTCATTTTAGTGCTCCATGTGTTATGGGGAATTATTGGCGAAGTGTAATAAAATTGTATTTTTCCTTTAAGATGATGGGCACTTTACTCGAGCCAATACCTATCACTATCACAGAAGAAAGTTTAGTACCTAATAGCAATAACGACGATAATTGATAATAATTTATTGCTGTTCAGGCACAAGAACTTCCACTACGAATCAACTACATACATTGCCATATTACTCAATTCGCCATCAAATACTTTATCATTGGTATTATTCCTTCATTATACATTCTACGCGTTTTTAAGAATTTACGGAATGGGTAACTTTAATTTTTGAATAATGCAATTAGTATCGTGTAATACATCATTATTGTAAAGGATGACTTCAACAGCAAATTGTGATTTATTAAATAGTATGCTGCTTCACCCACGATGTATCTAAGTGTATGCAAAGACGTAGCAATGATGGACCCATTTATTGTGTGCTTTTTACAACGTGAATACTTTTGACGTAAGTACATAATAAATGTAGGTACTTTAGTATTTTATTATTATAATTTGAGAAAAAATAACGCAGAAATAACGAATTAACAAAGTTAACATCCAGTTTTTTCACAATAATAGTAACTAGAGTAAACTTTATTAAACTTCTATTTAAATCCCAAAATAAATATAATGACATTTAAAACATTTCTTCTATCTAGCTTTTACATATTAAGATTGTAACTCTAAGAAATTGAAAGTTGTGTGATTTAAAAAGAGTAGTTTTGTAGGCTCTGTATAAAAATATTTCAGTTTCGCTCAATATCGGTGAAATTAGTCAAAGTTACGATTTACAATAATAATAGAATAATAATGACCATCAAATATAGTCCAAGCCCAGGTCTAGCTGACCTAACGGAAATATATATATGTAGTTTACATGCAATTCCTTAAATGTAATAATTAATTTACAATGCTATATATATATATCTATAATAAAGTTCTGAGTTAATTCGGCAGTTAGTATCCTATTTTCCGTTTGGAATTTTATTATCCAGCTCAATGCCATGCATCTTTCGAATATCATCCAGTGCTCTCTTGATTTCTGTAACGAATTTTGTAGAATCCTGTAAGTAAGCAGAAAAAATACCATTATTGCATTTAATATTAAATCAAACTCTAATCAGTCAGTCAAACTTAAAGATGCGGGGGGGGGGGGGGTAATTTTAATTACAGGAAAGTTTTTGATTACCGTTATAGGAGAGTCCTTATAGGACGATACGTGGAAAATCAAACCGTGGTCACCACTAACAATGTAAGAAACTCCGTAGCCATCCGCCGCAGTGGGACCGAAGCCCCCACCGGAAGTTAGAAGGGGCGGAGTTTCCATGGTTTCCTGCCAAGTCGGAGTTTGGGACGTCGACAGGAGCCAGGGTTGAGTGAGAGCATTCTGTTTTAAAAAATTTTTAAATACACACTTATTTCGTACAAACATACGGTAGATCGACACCTATGTATGTATTTATTTTGTACATTTTAAAACAAAAATCCACGGTCCACGTGTAATATTCATTATTTTGAATTTGAATACAGATACAGAGAAACCTACAATTAGAATTTGAGCATGATGTTTCTTAACCTATTACGAACTGGGCAACTATAGAAAGAATGCTTTACAAAAGTGTTTAATTCTATAAATCAACTTTTTCAAAACTATCAAAACTAGTAAATAACACTTTTTCAAAAGAGTCAAAACTAGTAAATAACACTTTCGAAACGGTCAAAAGTAGTAAATAACACTTTTTCAAAACTGTCAAAACTTGTAAATAACACTTTTTCAAAAGAGTCAAAACTAGTAAATAGCACTTTTTCAAAAGAGTCAAAGCTAGTAAATAACACTTTTTCAAAACTGTCAAAGCTAGCAAATAACACTTTCAAAAGGTCAAAAATCTGTAAATTGCCGTTTTCAAAATGACCAAAACTAGAAATTACCATTTTAAAAACCATCAAAACTGAGGATATTACCTATGCGAAAAGGTTAAAAACAATAATTAGTAGTTAATAGTGTAAATGATAGCTTACGTGCAAAAAATCCGATTCGATTTTCAAATATTTTGAGACCACGTAAAGACCGAATAAATGTCGATCAAATCCTTTGCCACTCATTGCCAGACGGTAATTATCTTGATGCTTCTCCCAGGCTTTGGTGAACAATGCAATTTTTTCTTCTCGCTGCAATTCAGTAAAAACTCAAGTTAATTAATTAAATTGAATAATTAGCTGTAATGAATGTTATATACATGATGCACTTTTTAGCTCGCACTTTATAATGCTATCAGTAATTTAAATGTCACAATAATACTTACAGTAGTGGCACTACTATCCATAGCTTTAACCCATTTGCAAGACTCCTCAGTAGCAGAGCGAACCGTTTCAGTTCGTCCGAACTTGTAAAATCGGGTCATTGAAGCTTCATACGTTAGCACAAATTTTCCGTGGCCCTATAAAAACAATAAAGAACACACTATTAATCTTTTCGAAACTGCCTCAGCATGAATAGAAAGTTTAAAAAAGTGTTCATACCACCAATACACTTGTCAAAAGAGTCGAAACTAATAATTATCATTTTCGAACGGTTTAATGCAAGGAATTAACACTTTCGAAAATGTCCGTCGAATGTACAAATTGGACTTTTCAAAAACATTCAAAACGAGTAACTAACACTGTCAAAAAGGTCAAAACAAGAAATTTTACTTTTCAAAAATATCAAAACTGGGAATTTCACTTTTCGAAAAAATCAAACCTAGGAATTTCACTTTTCAAAAAGGTCAAAAAAACCGGGAATTTCACTTTTCAAA
>JAQFZC010003110.1:0-19978 GCA_034695205.1 Dicyrtoma fusca
TATAATAAACCATACAAAATGGAAAAAGGAAGATTTCATTCGCCTAACCGGAACTTTGAATTTGAACTTGAAATTTTGAAAAAATCAAAATTTTCCAAAACTGAGAAAGCCGGGTCCGGGGGTAATACAAAATAATGAGGAATCCAGTTGGAATTTTTAAAAAAAGTTGAAAAATGCAAAAGTTATTATCAAGAAGGGTAGGGTGACTTTGGCCGATATTTTCATGCAATGGCCGATAACTTCGGCCGATATTTTCATACCCATTGATAAACCCAACGTCCCGCGCATTTCAGTAATGAAGCAGTTCGTTACAAGCTGTTCATAAATTACGTCTGCACAAAAGTGCGTGCTTGCAATCTAAATAGTTAAATTTTTGATTTAACCTTTTTTGAATTTCTACTGCAAGCATTAAACCAACTCTAATTAAATTATCTCAATTAGTTTAGCCCTTAAAAATGACAGGAAATAATGTTTTTCCTATTTAATTACTGCTAACTGGTGTATTATAGACAGATTTCTACTTCCAACTTCATCTTCATTAATTCATTCATTCATTTAATTAATTTTTTTTATTGTACTATAATGTAAATGTTGAATGTAACTAGTAGGTATATTTTTATGTGCTTTGATAAAGTTTCCGAAAACACTTTGAAACAACCAACAATTGAAGTAGCTTCGTTAACATTATTACCAAATAATAAATATTTTTAATTAACGAAAAGTAATTATGCCTTTGCATTATTTCACAGACGGATATTTACGCTTTTTACGCTACGGTAATTAATTACGTAACACTTTTATTATTGCCTTGATTGAATATAATTACATACAGATATGACAGTTGACAGTGTGTGTAATTACAAGTTAATGATCATTGTCAATACTTTTTTTCTTTCCGTGTCTAATTTGATGTGACAGCCCATTTTGTTTTCGGCTCCTCTCTGAAGAAGTTGATATCTTTATTTTGGAAGCAATTTTTTGTCTCTTTTTGTCATCGGCAATTCGTTGATCTTCAAGAATTGCAGTATAGACCAATTTTCCAATGGTTTCAATTTCTCTTTCCATGTCAGAAGCCAATAGTTTTTCAAGCTTGTCTACCATCACCCGTACAGTGGCTTCTTGTTTTGGAGTCTGGAAGGCAGTTAAAGAACTGATGTAAGTATAGATAATAAATACCCAATTATGCTAGGAAGTTAAGTACCTAATTTAAAAACGTTTCAAGTATGTAGGTAGTACTACAGATTTACTGTAGAAATAATGGTTGTTTGCAAAAAAAATCGAAATTAGTCAATCATTCGACACATTCGACATTTTATGTTATTATTATCCAGCAAAACTGATCAGTAATGTATGTGTACTAAATCTCACTAAATTAGTTAGTCGCTGTTGATTGTGACTGTGAGCTGGAACTTGATTCTCATTTTGCAGGTCACGACGTCCACGGCCACCGCCTAACTTGTAGTTACTGTACGAACTCTGACGACGGTCATTTATCTTAAATGGTCCATTTCCCTTGCCCTTATGCTGCCGCCATGCAGAAGTGACATCGAAGGTAAGCAAAAATATAAATAGTATTAATGTTAGTGGACACATTTTTATTAATCCTTCCATTATATTTGTTCAAAGGATGAAAGAATACTGTCAACTATTCTGTTATTGCTTAGTTTTTTTTTTGACTTTGACTGCCTTTGGTTTGTCAAACAATTATTGCAGGTGCAACTTGCAGAATTTAGCTGTGGCAGTTCTGTGATCTGTGACAGTGGCAGTATGTTTGCTAAATCTCCTGCAGACAGTGATTCTGAATTTTCTGAATCAAGATTATTCAAGAAGATGTAAATCATTCGACAGTATATTCTTTGTAAGGTAAGTTAAAAAATCTTGATGTTTGTTTGCTGCGGTTTTTTTCGAAAAAATCATTCCTTGTTTATTTACTCGTTAAATGAAATTGAAAGAGAATGTTGTTTCCTAAGTTGCTAATAATAATTGATATAAAAATGAAATTGTTTGTCTTTTGCTTTTGCAGTTGCAGACATATGGATCTCTGTTTATTGTTCTGTCATCCGTAAAATAGAGTTTGTAACCATTGTCCGTTCGCCATACAAAAATTCACACCATTCCAATGTAATATGCCTCGCATCGCATCGCATCGGTCAGTAAACCATATGTGTTCAGTGTATCAAAATCTCTTCGTTCAGTTGTCAGTACTTTTCACGTGCCAGTGCCAAAAACGCGTATCTGTACAACCTAGTATATAGCATATAATTTACTTTTTTATAGTTTATAGCATCATTCAAGATTTGAAATTGATTGTATAGAAAAGAAGAAAAAAAACTGTTTTCATTTCATTCAAGATGAAGAAAATCCGCTCTCTTCAAAACCTTAATTACATTATCATCCTTTGGATCTGTGAACAACCTACGATGTGGAAAAAAGTACAAAATACGATTAACGATTATTCTTGTAGTACATACAATAAAATTATGACAGGCACTTGGCAGTATAAAGAAGAACCAAATATATACACTTAGATTTATATGTATAGTAATTACAATTACTTTTATTGGTTTATTTAGCTTAGAATTGACCATCTACTGTGCACGCTTAGCTCACTGTACATAGATTTGGAGCTGGTAATTAAAGCAAAACGAAAGACGAAAAAAAATGAGAGTGTACCTAGCTTTGTCATGCGTGACCTTTGCACTCGACATGGTTCTATAATAATAATGATAATAATTGTAGTACATATATATGGTCTATATAAATGATAAAATTGGCAGGTATATTGCACTTATAGTGTAATATACCTGCTACGTTTGACTTTGTTATACATCCTTCAAGATTATTTTTACAGATAGTAAGTGGGTACTTTTCTTAAAATAATATTCATCTCTAAATAAGCAAAAATAATAATAATAATTTTAATTATATCTTTCATACTCATGATGAATGACCAATCGAGAAAAGAAAGTAGGTACCAACTCTTCTTTAAGTGTGCGTTCGACAGTTCAATCAAAAATAATACTGCATACTATTTGCCCTCGCAAATGTTTGAATTGAAATCTTAATTTACTTGCCTACTTTATTATCTATATTTTTACTCTTCCAGGCATTCCCGGTCCGGATGTCCAACATTCATTTAAAGAGTACACAATTTAATTTACTTCATTAGTTTGTCAGACGCTGGAAGATTTGCGGTAAGTTTACATATTATTATATGAAAAAATCAAAAAATCATTTAACTACAACTTTGATGCAATTTAATAGCTGGAAAATGCAACAGTTTAATAATGCTTGACTCGCTGTATTTGCGAATTGTTGAATCCAAATCCACGCATAGTAAACTTATGTACTTTCAAGAGTAAATGAAAGCAAAAATGAAGTATAAGGTGTCGGGTGCAATAGAACGAAATAAGTGTGATTTAAGTAGACAATTATACAACAATTTAACGCTAATGAAAGTTACATTTTGTGTTTTTCCAAAAAAAATAGTGATAGTGGTTCACCCCATCGTCCGTCCGTTCATTGTATTTAATTTCCTTCGTTGTGGTTTGCTTAACTGCCAAAGTGCCAAAGAGCGGATAGCCAAAGCCAAAAGGTACCGTAATTACATACAAAACACCAAGCAATGCACTTTGACGTTAAATTACGTACCTTTCAATTTGTTTTTTGCAGAAATTTGAAATGGAAATACTTTAGTCAATAATTGAATCGAAAAACGATTTTAACTATTTTAGAAATTTTTTTATTCATCATCATTATTGTACAGTTACACTCCAACCGCTGCTGTCGATCGTACTGACGTCGGGTACTGAAAAAAAAAATATTTATCAAAGTCAGACGCTAAATAGCCAGCCAGCAAAAAGCAGCCATGTCATAAGGAAACAGACGCAGCCACAACATTAATGATCTCTAACGTAAGTATAACCAATAAAATAAAGCTATGTAAGTATACATACCTCCGTGGGGAATCGCCACCAAAAATGCTACCTAAAGTTGTTATTGTGAACCTTCACTGATAAAAATGACACTAATCATTTTATTTTCTCTCCGTCTAATAAAATTGAAGGTACTTGAGTAAATGTAACATGTATAGGTAACAGTCTCGGTCAAAATATTTGATAGTGTATTACGGCGATTGGCGATTGTATGATCATTTTTCTGTTTAGAATTCGATGGATACGATGGGGATGTTGATTATTGCTGATGCTGATACTGATGCCTGTGATGCTGAAGTTTCTCTACAATTATGGAGTAACTATCTGTGTAGTGGAATAAACCAAGACAGAGTCAGGAATTGGATGTACCTAGAAAATGCCCAGAATAAAAATTCTTACCAATACATATTATACGCACAAGGTACTAGAGATAACTTCAATTTAACGCTGCAAGCTCTTATGTGATACATATGCTATAAAGTATGTTTGTGTGGGTATTGACATTTTAATGCTACTTTAATATATAAGTGTTAGCTCATGCGGAACCAAAAATGTTCAAGAATAAAGAATGCTTTCAAAGTGTAACTGTTACATACATACATGCGTACATGTTACCAAGACCAACACAATTACTAACTATGATGATGATAAGGACGCTGATGCGTTAATTCGCATCTTTTCTCTTTCTTTTTATAATATCAGTATCAGTCGCATCACTAATGATTGTATTCTTTGACTTCAACTTCACCAATTTCTCATTTAAGTAACTGTAGATATACATTTGTGTGTGTGTGTCTGTGTTGTGGATTGCTTTTCATATTTTGATTCAGAAACATCCTTATCCTTTTTTTTATGCCTGCATTTCTTTTTACTAAAGTTTAAGGAGGTACTGAATCAGAATCAAAATCAGTATTTTATGGCGATACATACCTACAACCTATTACTACCGTTGTTTGTTTCCCATAATACTTTTTGAAGTTTTTTTGGGCTCCTTTCTGTTTAATGAATTATGATTATGAATGAAGAATGAATTCCTTTCCTTCCCTAGTGGTGGTGGTGGTCGATGCTGTCACCATGCCCATAAAGGATTCAATTGAAAACCTGTCAACCGTCAACTGTCAAGTGATCATTTTATTATTTAAGAAAAATTACGTCCAGATTTGCTTGATTGCCTTTTTGTTAATTAACGTTGATGGCAGAGATAAAGGGATTTCAACGGTGCATTTGTGATGCTGTATTACAGCACTAAATCACTACTTACTTCTTTTCGTTAATAAAAAGTTTATTCACTAGTCACAGAGTTACAGTCTACAGTCTACACAGTATCTTTACAACTGACTATGAGAACATTATAAGAATTTTGATGTATTTATAAGCAAGTTTTTTGTTTTTTAATCAAGTTAAAATACTGTGATAAATTCTACTATTAGTTATGTATAGATAGATACCATTATTTTGCATTTTATTTCAGACAGACAAGTATAAGCTGTAATAGCGTGTTCAGCAGTGAAACTACAAACTATGACATGAAATGATCATTGATCATGATTCATAAAAAATATTTATGTAAAACTTGTGTGTAAACATATAATACAAAACTTTAACGGTTTACCACCAGTTATAAAGTAAAGTTGCCGCAGCTTTCTTTAAATTTCATTTTTTCCTTTAAAGTGATTTTGAATCTTGAATAATACCTTCATTATTTTGTTTTTATTTAACTCTTTTTTTAGCTAATAGATATATGTATCTATGTATTTGGTGTACCGCATCGCATCGTACATACACATACTACATGTTTGATATTTTGTAAAAAATACCGATTTCGATTTCTTCGCCCATTTAACTATACACATGTTCATATGGTGGCTGTAGACTAAGAACTACCAATTATAAGCATAAAAACAATTGAATATTTTCATAGCTTAAGTTGTTCATCGTTTTTGGCTTTTGCTCTCTGTAGCTTTTGACTTTTTTTCTCATAATTTATTACTTAGTGCTTGCTTAAGCATATACTAATTATGTCTTGTATCTCCACTTTAAGCGATAATGCTTTGAGATAATTATCATCGCATCGGTCTCAAACACCTACAACCTAAGTTGTAGGTTGTAGCTATACTGATAGATAATGTTGAATGTGCTGTTACTGTCGACTATTAATCACATATCATTATCATTCATTCAATTTCTTGTTCAGCCTGTAAAAGTATTAATGTGAAATTCAACTTTTAGACACTAAATTCAAAAAATCTTGATGTTTTCTTTTGGCTTAGGTAATATGAAGTAAAGAAGAAAAAAATAAGAAACAAAAAACGAGAGAAATGCAAGTGAAAATTGCAAATTGCAATATTTTGGCTGATGCGGTGGTTAACTGGCTGGCAACTAGTCACTAGTTGACTGGTATGTTATTTCTTCTGTGACGATTCTGATTGTGATTCATTCATAATTAGTTAACAATACTAATTACGACTGACTGTTGACTGTTGAGTGCCCCATGAATTTCATATTTAACTTTTTTTTTCAGTCTGTCATCTGTCATCTGTAATCATTTATCCATTCCATGTAAGATTTTGACTAGTACTAGTGAGACTTGTTCTGATTCTGATGTGATGTAGTGATAGACTTAGTAATTTGATAATAATAGGCTCTGCTTTGTTCAAATTGTCTTTTGTAGAGCTTAAATTCCTTGTATTATTCGTTGACAAGTTAAATAAGTCTCGTTTGTGTGTTTTTTGCACACGGTTATGACTTTTAAAGGAAAACGGTGGCTGTTTCCTTTGCAATGAAATTTTTATTTGTCTGTGAATTTAGTATAACATGACGAGACAGGTAAGAGATTGAAGATTGAGAGCTGAGATGTGTGTATGTGTTCGAATCTTCGAATTAGAAGACGTCGACGTGCCTTTTAAAAAGGCCCTTTTTCCTTTGGCTTGGTTACTTACTTGGCTTGGCTTCATGATTTCAATTTCACTTGAGTTCTTCACTCCTGCATGATTTTATGTTTTATGGGCTGATAACGGAACGGAACGAGAGAGAAAAACATGGCCATAGTTAGTTTCGTTTATACATAGTTGATGTTGATAGTATGTAGAGTTCAAGACAGTTTCTCATTCATAGATTACACATCCTTCAGATGATTCTGCATTTTATATAGGATCTCATAGGTATTTGACAGGGAGGTACACAGTAGCCCCTAAAATAATACTAAATACTCATATGTAGCTCCTTAACGTTGTTCCTAAAGCAATGTTTTGATTCCTTTGATTATCTATGTATACATCCGCAACTAAAGCGTATCGAAGAATCAAGAATGAGCTGTACGAGTCAAGTCAAAAGATTTTGGGTATAATTCTTTCATAGATACATAGTTGGCTACTACTATACTGGGGACTGGGATACTGGTCTGTTATAGAGATTGATCATCACATCAGAAATCAAGAGACTGACTTACAACTAAGGTAAATCTTAAATGGTAGGGTTCAGGGTAAATAATATTTAGACGTAAGTATAAGTATCTAATGTATAACAAAGTGTATTTACTTATGTACTTTAGATGGGATGTGAATGGGAACTAACTAAAGTGGAGACTCATCAGGTAGCCCCGAGACCGTATATAGAGCCAGCAACTCACCACAGAGGTATTCACTTTCAGTTCTTCTCTTCAACTTGAAACATCTCTGCACTATTTTTTTTACACTACTAACCATGGCTTGCATTAGATTCCCTTTAAATTATACATAAATTTATTAAGTCACTGTTACTGTTCTACACAATACTCATTCTAAATATTGACGAAGCTATAATCTTGCAAAAATTTATAAAATAAAACATAATTTAGTAGATCAGCCTTCATTGGAACTGCAAGAGAGTGAAGTGCCATCGCATCTGTCTGTTAAGAATTTTCTGTCAAAATTTTGGAGCAAGTTGGTTTAAACTTCTACTGTGATTGGATCCCACAAGGCAAGCACCATCATCATCATGAAGTTCTTCCCTGTGTTTCTAGTAAGTACTGATCTTTCAAAATCATACTTCAAAATTTTGCATTTTATAATTTTCTCCACAATTTTTATCATAGTTATTTATTTTCCTTATTTACAAGACTTAGAAGCGTAGTAAGCGAATACAGTTTTTGAGTTACTGTCAGTCAGTCATGAATTTAGAAAAATTTGAGATTATTAGCTCAATTCTCACAATTTATTTGAAAATATACCGGATTAGCTCAACCCAATTGAGTTAATCAGTTCAAATAGCAGGCCAATGAATTGTTTTATTGACATGAAAGGAAGTTGTGATCAAGTTGAGTGCACGACAGACGGTTATGTATACAGTTGCTTGCAAAAAGCCAAAACAAAAGGGAGTAAGAATTACTAGAATCTCACGTAAATATTGAGATGCATGAAAAATTGCTCCAATTTTTATAATTTTACCTCGAAAAGAGAATTCTCATACATCCTCATTTAGTATGTTGGCATCGTCACTTTTGTTTTGATGTTTTGAATTAATTTGTACGAGATTCTAGGTTGGGTTCCTAATTGTAGGCTGAAGAATATATATACCGTAACTGTATATAGTGTTTTGGCATTCGCAGTTTAGTCGTTAGTAGTTTAGTTTGTTAACTTGAGCAGAATCGAGCAGTTTCGGAATTAAGTTAAGTTATTAAATTGCTTAAGGCTTTGCTTGGTTTGACTTGGCTCGGCTTGTAAGCCAAGTTGTGAGCAAAGTTTTAGGGAAGAATTATGATTAAGTAGAAGCTAAAACATTTTGTAGCTCACCATCATCCGAGTGTGGATGGGATGGGAAGGAAATGCTTAGCATGCATGTTATTGTTTTTGCCCCGTTTTTTACAATTGACTTGAAGCAGAATCCTCATTATATATTTTTTCCCACGACACAATGTTTTCATGTTTTTAAAATATATCAAAGTCCTTACAATTTAAAGGCAAAGGTACACTTCTCTGCCTGCCTGCCTGCCTTCTTGAATGGAATCAAGTCATTGAGTCGTGTTATTGTTTTTTTTCCGTTGCTGTTATAAGTCACAGTCACCCATATTCCCTGCAAGTACTCCAATCATATAGTAATCACACTTGTAATTTTTCATCAAGAAAAAAAGGAAACCACATGATTTCGTAGAATAGCTCCGAGTTGTGTGAAATGTATCACGCAAGTATGAGGAATTTGGGCGTATCCGTAAATGTGAATTTAGTTAGTGCGGAACCTATAACTTTAGACTTGGGGGAGTAATGAGGTAGCTTTATAGATATAGGTATGAATACGTATTAAGTTTTGGTTGAGCAAAAATGATAAAATGAGAAGCGTAATTTGAGTGGTAAATTACCTACGTTTTTTTTGTAGGTCGCCTTATTGGCAATCGGTACTCATGCCGATGAACTTCAGTCCGCAACGTCAACGTCAGACTTGCAGGGTCGCGGTGCTATGGGACCCGGACCAGGACCAGGACCAGCACCATCTCCAAGATCAACCGGACCACCCAACGGCGCCATGGGACGTCAAGGCAGAGGATTCTCCGATTTTTTCGCACCTCTTCGTGGGATTTTCGGTAGTGGTCGACCCCGTGGACCCGGAGCTCCACAGTACGCTTCATCCGCTAAGCAGTATGGAGTGAAACCATCAGCCAGTGAAATCTCAACCAAGCCATTAAACAGTGCTGCTTCACCCTTTGGCGCCGGTCCGGACTCTTTCCGTCCAAGTTTCCCACCAAATTTTAATGAGGGCGGCTTCAACGCCGCCGGAGAGCCCAGCGGCCCACCACCACACTACGCCTCAAAGTCCCCCTATGGAAAGCCTCATGGTCCACCCCCAAAGTACTCTGCCTCCTCATCCTCCAGTCATCGTCAACCTCACAGCTACCCACATGGACACGGTCACGGTCACGGTCATGGTCCCCGAGGGCCACTACCCCCCATGCCCCCATCTCACAGTGGACCACAAGCGACACCCTACGGTGGCTTTCAACCTCAGTCTGAACCCCAGAACCACTCCCCCAATGTGCACCATTCCTACAGTGAGCCTCAGCTCCAACATCATCACTACCATGCCTTCCAAAATGACGCTAATAACGGTCCTGCCCCTAGCCCTGGAGCATCCTACAGTGAGGGCGGTCAAGGCCAACAAGGATTTGAACCTTCTTATGACGGACCCCAACCAGCTCAACAATTCAATCGTCCCAGCGTCTCTCACCCAGGCTCAGGTGGACCACAAAATAGCCTTGGCTTCGATGGCCCAAGTAGCTTCAGTGACTTTGGAGGGTTTGGACCCGGATCTTCCGGTCCCGCTCAGGACTTTGGTGGCCCACAACCGCAAGGAAGTCAGAGTCAAAGATCTCCAGCTTCTCCAGGAGGATTCGCCTTTGGAGGACTGCAACAGGAGGACTATCCAGAGCAGTACGAAGAACAAACTAGGAATACTCGTGAGCCTGAGATAATAACGGCGGATAATTACTTGCAAACTCAAAATCAAAATCAAGGACCTGGACACCATCACGGTGGTCAAAGTTTCAATGAGGATGGATACTTCCAAGGCGGACCTTCTCCGGTGGCGGCAGGAGGCGCTAGCTCTCAAAACTATCCTATTAATTATGGTCCTGCTCCTGACGCTGGTGCTAGACACAGTGGCCCAATCTTAAAGAGTCATCCCTTGAGATCTCCAGCTTCTCACGGTCATCACGGTCAGGGTTCCGGTCATGGACACGGGAGACCCCACCATCCTTATGGCCAGGAGGAATCTCGGAAGCAACCCTTCCTCTTCCGTCCCGTGTCCAGTAGCATCCGTGTCCCGGGGGCTGTGGACGAGGATGCTGTCTATGGGAAACCTATGATGATGTCAGCCACGAGTAAGAAGTCAGCAAAGGGTCAATCCACCGCCGCATCTTCCATGGCTCCAATTAGATACATGCCAAAGTCTCAAGGTCGACCTGCTCCACGCCCATTCAAGTCCTCCCAACCCCATCCTCATCCAGGACCATTCCAAAAGCCCGAAGAAGTTCTATCCCTGGACTCGCCAAAGGACCCACACTACTCCATGAAAAGTGCTTCATCCCAAAGCTCATCTATCATCGAACCTGACTCTGTAAGTTTCCAATTTCCAAACAAACTTTCATTCTCGAATCAAAATCATTTCTATACATCCCCAGTAGAATTACAATCCTTCCAGTACAAACCGACGCACAAATCTAGAGGCTCCGGCTCCATTAGTCCATCCAGTCAACCCCTTCCTCAAGAAACTTTACTAACCAACTTCTATTCTCAGCTCCAATCCGTAATCCCACAACAGCCCTACCAACCCCAATTTCAGAGTCACACTAATACCTTGAACTATAACAGTAACATGAAAACTAATAATGGGGTGAACCAAAATACGAATAACAACTCTTTTAGCAGCGCTATTCTAGCAGCTTCTAACTCTAAATTAAATAGTAATGATTATATCAGTAATTATTTGAGTTTTCATGGAGCTGCTGGTTTGAATTCCTTGTCCGGTACGGGTCGATCCGGTACCGGTCTTAAATCCGGTGGTGGGAGAGAGTCAAGGATCAGTAACATGATTAACTATAACAACTATTGGTAACAGTCTGTTAATCCGTTGGCGATTTGATTTTCATAGTTGCTTATGAATTAGTGGTTTCTTAGTGGTCTTCTTCCTATGCTACTTCTAACATACCTAGGTACACCTACTAACAAATTGCTCTTTCTGTATGTTTTGTTATTGTTACTATTTAGTTATTTTTTTAGCAAGTCGTCGTTTAAGATGCATGTCTTCAATAATAATTCCTTCTATATTAGCTTCTACTAATAAATAATGTTGGCTAATTTGTTTTTATACTAAATTACCTAAATAAAATGCCTTCAATAATTCCCTTTAGGCTTCCTTGATATTCTACAGACCTGCCATTTATTTACTGTAAATTTCTGCATGAGCTCTTCTAATTATAGACTACTACCGTAGAAAGGCAATTGTAAATATATCATTGGAACTCGGTTTGTAAATTTCAGGCTGCTTCCGGCCACGGTGGTCATGACCACGGGCACGGCCACGGTCACGGTCACGGCCATGGACACGGTCACGGACACGGACACGGTCACCATGGACACCACGATCATGGACACCATGGTTTAGAGAGTAGTAACGGGGATCGTATCCTCTATCACGTGTCCGGTCATCAGGGTCCCTATTCCTACCGGTTTGGATACGACACCGGAAAAGGGTAAGCACCGCCGCTTTTCTCAATCTGAAATTAACCAGTTTGCGTATGATGATTGTGTGTGTCAGTGAGCAAGGCCAAGTGACAGTAAAAGTGTGTAGCAAGTGAAATGAAATGAAAGCCAGACCAGAGAGCCAGTGACTTTTTATAAGGACATCGACAAAGAACACGCTGCACTTTACCTTCTTCTATAATTTATTATTCCTTTTAAGTACATTTTATTTTACATGGGCGAGTAAACAGAAACAAAACACACACAAACCTATCTAAGACCTACCTACCTACCTAGTCAGAGCATTGCATTGCATTGTTGCGCATTCGAAATTCGAAGCAATTTACAGTTATAAACAAGAGTAAGGGGGGGGGGGGAAGAACAAGGCGGCTAATGATAATGAGAGTAACAAGACTGACTAAACTACAAACTAAAGGATAAGACAAGTGAAATTACATTCACAATCAGTCAGGCAGTCAGTCATTCCGTCGGTGGTATCAGACAGTAGAATCTCTTAAGTTTATGAACAGAACATTAAAACACTTGTTTAATTCCCTTGTTTTTGATGATTCGATTGTGTGTGTGTGTGTTCAGAGTGCACATGAAAGAAATGAAATCCATGAGGTCATGGTTGGTTTAGCTTTTGGTCAAGCTCTCTTCTTTATTCATCTCGCTCTGTTTTTTATCTCTAAGCAACTCTCCACATATGTATAAAGAAGCTACGTCAGTGTCAGTACTTCAGGCTCATAATATAGCTATAGATATATACATACTTTTAGTGGCCACAAGCTCAAGGCATGGTATAAAGAGCAAAATCATGAATCACACGAACCACTCACTATAGTCAGTAGTGATAGTACTATTACTATGGTAGCTTTTTGTTTTATTTGGTCAAATTGCCTTCAAAGAGTGTGTAGGGACATCCTGTGCATGGGTCTGGGATGGACGTGAGGATTGATTGTTGTGCAATTTTTTGCAGTATTTGAGCTCTTTTTCTGTTAACTATATGTAGGTAATTAATATGACGTTCGTTGAACTAAACTACGTGTTCGTCATTTAAAGTTTAAGTGTTTTTTTTCAATACCTTTCAATCTTGTTTTGGTTTTTTATATTCTTACAAAAATTGATTTCATTCAGAGTTTAAATGTTAAAGAAGCGTTCGACTTGAGTAGCTTTCCATTCAATCGAATTTTTATGCCTTTTACTTTTTCGTTATGTGCACATTGCATTGACAATCAGCATTGAACCGTGACCACTGTCAACTGTTCCTACTACTGTCCTTTTCCCTTGCAGTTGTATATGTATGCAACTGTGGTACAACTCTGATTAGTTTTCCGGAAACAGTTTCCTTAAATACCTACTTAAATTGTAGAGCTAGGATCCTCAAATTTTAGAAAGCGATCGAATTAGAATGACTATTAGTTTATTAAAGCTTTATTTTAGGACTTCCTAATAATGGGAGGGTTACGGTCCTTGAATTCCCTTCCTTTCTAGTAGTATTATTAGTTTCCTGTAAATCCATAACCGTCAAAGCATTAAATATGTATAGCATTGAAGGAACTATTATAACCATTAGCAAGCAGTAGCATTAGCTCTATCATAATAACAGTAATTAACACAATAGCAATAATTAATGTCGTACTACTAAAATTAACATTACAATTATTACCATTAGTTTTTGCTCTTACAGTCAATCTTCATTTAGAGATTTTATTTATTTTTTAAAACATTTTTTCTACAGTAAAAACAAAGGGCTTGTAGTTAAATAATATAATCGAACATTCAACATTGCATTGTATTGCTATCTTTATGTAGCCCACTTAAGTACCAGAAGCGTAACGAATGTTTATCCTAAAATTGCACCAGACAGTAAAAGAATTTGACGAATTTTTGACTTGGGTAGTTCAGTAAGTAAGTTCAGACTATGCTCAGTATAATACGATGTGACACTTACCAGTACAACGCAACGTAGCCGACAGTTATGTTTAGTATGCTTGCAATTAAAGTTTTAAAGTACTTTTAGTGACAGGGAAGACATTGAGACAAAGCCACAGACAATACTGTCAACTGCACCTCTCGTCACTTGAAGATGAAATGACATGAACCCTTCAGCTATGTATGTTTCAGCCACAAGTGGAACATTAAACTATTAAAATTTATATTACGTGACAGCAGCAAAAACAAAAAAACAAAAACAAAAATGACTCCCAACTGAACTTCGCCTAAACTGTATTACACGCGTTCAGTTTACAAACTTACGACTTACGGCATAGGGGAACACGACAGCTGCAGCGTGACGAACTTATGATTACAAATGGAAATTAAGAATTTTAGGGAACTGTATAGTAAAGAGAACAAAATAGAGAAATAGAGAAAATGAGAGTAGGTTATGAGATACTAAGACAAAGTAATTTGGTTGACCGTATCTATAGGTACAAAGATAGCGTCAGAAAGCGAAACAAACATGCCTATGGTCAACAAGAGTACCCGTTCACGACTGCTTTGACTGAACACAAAGATCCAACGGTTGACGTCAATGATCAGCTGGCCCAGCTGATGGAACACCGTGAAAAACAGTACAAAGACCATCACAAAAATCCAAATCATCCGCTGTCAAAACTCCTAGACAATTCCTTCTCAATCCTTCATAGATATTTTAATGCTGACAATATGGAAGCGTTCAAGGAGTCGGTCAATGAGTACTTGACCCTCGTTCATTTCATGGTCGCAGATGAGTCCAATAAACTGGGTAGCATCCTCGCTTGGTTAGAGGCAAAGGATCCCGATCAGGAATTCGAACCCGATTACGATCCCGGCCACGGTCACGGTCACAGTCACCATCACGGCAGTCACGGTCACGGTCACCATGAGCCGACACATCATCCTAGTCAGGGTCACAGTCAGGGTCACAGTCAGAGTCAAATTCCTCACAGTTTTGTCAGGGACCCTGAGAGCTTCCTTAATCCCGATTTTAATGCACACAATCCAATCAGCCACACTAATTTAAATCAAGCCCAGTATGACGAAGAGAGGGCCAGGGAAATTCACAATCACTATAATCAGATTAGTAGTCATCAGAATCAGATAGGGAGCCAGACTCAGACTCGGAATCACAGTCAAAACCAAAACCAGAACCATGACAGTCACAATAATCAAACGGAGACTCAGCATTCGGAGCAGGATGAAGAAAAACTTAAAAAATTACATAAACTTTATGCTGCTCACAAATTTAAAAAGTTGGCTGGATTTCACAAATTATTCAAAATGGTCCTCCTGTGATTCTGTGACGAGAGAAAATGTACAAATTATTATTATAAAAGCAAAAGCAAACAAAAAAAAATAGGAAGAATTACTACCTACTCCTACGTTTATAATTCCTATCGAGCTTAGAATTTTATTTACAATCGCAATATGTACATATATAGTTCCATAGACTTTCGTCTTTTAAGTTTTGTACTTTTACAACTTTTTTGTGTTAAATCTTACAAATTCTATAATAATTACCTGCCGATTGCTTTGACAGTTCCTAATTTCCAATAATTCCTATACAATTTTCAAATCGATAGGAGATCGAGAAACAATCTAGCGTAGAAGCTGCCCTTTATATGTATCAGCTTCATACCTGAACCACATTGTGTTAATACTACAAACAAAACAAAAGACTGTAAATAATTGTACATGATATTATTTTTTTCGAACTTACATTTACCTAAAGAGCTTATTACTGTTGTGTTATATTTAATTTTAATATTTTTTAAACATTTTTTAATATTTTTGAAATAAACGTTTGTACTAACTAATAACTAATGCCTGTATGTGTTCCTTACAATTAATACCTCCTAGCCTGTAGTAGTATTGGTATTGCGTATTGAGTTACTGTTACTGGTAAGTTGGTTTCGGTTGATTGACTGTATTGATAAACGCTTGTAATTTTGATTAATCACTATAATATTAGTGTAAAAACTCAAATTATTATTCCATTTTTGTTTGTTTATAGATACAACCGACAATTCCGTCATGAAGAGAAGGATGGGAAGGGCTATGTGACTGGAAAGTATGGATTTCACGATGAGACTGGAAAGTTGAATGTGGTCACCTATCAGGCCCACCCACAAAAGGGATACCATGCTGAGAGGGACAATGGTCATCATGGACATCAGACCCATCATGTGGAACACGCTGATCATGGACATGGACATGGTCACGGTCACGGAAAGGGACATTAAAATCATCAATAACAGTATTGCAGTTTATAATTTTATGAGCCAAAGAATTACCTAGATTCCTGTTAATTGCTCCAATCAATCCAATATATTATACCAATGTGTTGTTAACATTTCATTACAACTTGCCTTCAGTCGGTTTTAAAGTTTTGAATCAGTCAGAATTGACAATGATTACTGTAGTTGGTTTACTGTTGTACTTTTCGTTTTTAACGTACATGTGTTACATTTTGTATGAATCCTAGCAATTTCTGCATTTTTTCTTTTGTTTTTATTATTGTTTGTTAGAATCTGTTAGAGTATTTTTGTTTGTTAAGCTTTTCATAGCTATTGTTTTCATGTTAAAATTATATATTTTTTATATTTTTATAGTAACAACTTGGTTGAATATGTCGTTTTCGTACGTCGTAGTACTAACTTAACAAAAATACTTATATTTTTATACGCGCATTTAAGTACACCAGACACTCCATCATAATACTAATTCACTCGTACCTACACGTAAGTATATACACAAATCTTCACTGACGTAGGACTGGTCATTGCGGCATGGCTGCATTGCGGAAGCAATGTTGAGTGAATATAAAATATTGAGATTTATATTGTTTCATACTTGCTATATGTATGAAATGAATATGATGTGTGTATAATATTAATTGTAATAATTGTGTACACCTACACTGTATTATGGAATAAATAAATAATGTAAAAAAAGAACTGAAACTTACTTTTTGAACCGGGAAATCGTCGAAGAAATTTATTATCAGGCATTATTGTTTGATAGCTGTTGACTTCTGAGTGCTTCTGATGACAGTCACATATAATATTCAATGTATAAACATGCTTGGGTAGTATAGTAAAGGTATAACAATTCCGTAAAAATAATTTTTAAGAGTTTAATAGTAATAGTTGTAAATTGATGATGATTACACACACACTGTAAAAACTTATTATACGAAAAGACTATCGCTTTCCTTCCACCATAATGATGTGGTAACCATGCTTAGTTTTGATCGGTGGATCCGTATAGATTGGCTTATCCATAGTAGAGATTGGCAAATCGAATGCGGCATCTTGAAAGGGACCAACCATGGAACCACGAGTCATCCAACCCAGATCACCCTGAAATGAAAGGAAAATGTTTTTTATAATCCATGATTCATGCTTTATCATTTATAATTAGAAAGTACCTTCCCAAACATTTGCTTTGAATCACTATAGAGTTACTAATCAACAAAAATACACATTGAAGCCACATACCCCTGATCTTGCTTTATCTTCACTGTATTGAGCAGCTACCTCCGAAAATTTTGTTCCTGCTTTAATTTTCTCAAGAGCTTCCAAACATTTTGACTGCTTTTCACATAAAATATGACGTACCTGTGGGGAAATACAGAATAAACCAGTCATTTATACTCATATTGCCTAATTTTTTAACATTCACGATTAGAAAAAGCAAATAACTATGCGACCTACTTAAAACTCCGGTTCATTAGAACTTCAAATTAGTAACATTTAACGCACCTTTACGGCTGTTCCTCCTTTGGGTTCAGGCTTTGCTTTCTCTTTCGTGTCACCCGCTCCAGCACCTCCTCCTTTACCACCCTTTCCACCCTTCGCGTCGCCTCCTTTTCCTTTCCCATCTGCTTTCTTAGGGGCCATTTTATATCCGTACAGGCAGTAATAATCTAAAACAGCCAACAGTTGAAAATCACAATTAATCAATGCTAGCACGAATAATACATTCACCTTCATTTGCTTAAAAAAACTTAAACTATCACTATCTATACCATAATCCTTCGTATAATTCTAAAAAAAAATAATCACAAAATATGCACATTATAACTTACAGTCGTCAACAGTTACATATCTATTTTTGACTTTACACCAATTTTAGCATACTAATTAATACTAACTAACAACTACCGGTTAGTATCTCAAACTGATGTAATAGAATAGTAGAACTAACGGAAGTGCGGTCGGCAATTTAAAAATTAAAAAGCGATTTTAAATTATCAACGTGTTTAGAATTTAGAAAGATTGTGATGAAGGGATTGTGGGATACCATGATCAATTGATCAACAAATGACAAACTTCAAACTTGTTTTTATCTGGGAGTCTGGGACCCATTATAGGTTTAAGAAACCTCTACGGATTACATACTTTATTGCTTTAAATAAAGAGTGAAGTGAAAATCGGTTTTCAATCTGTTCACAATTCACACCGCGCGCTGCGCTAACATTGAATGATAAAATAAAAACCCCGTTAATACTTAATAACAACAATAATTCAAAATTATATACCTATATTCAATATATATTTAAGATAATTCGATTGTGGCATGGATGGAAGGATGGATAATGGAAGTACAGAGATTGACAGAGAATTATATTTTGAGCATTTGGCATTTTGTATCGCTATTAAACTAATCACTCTACAAACTATTATACTAATTATAAAATAGTACAAAGCTTGCAAATAGACGCAATTTAATTACTTTTAAAAATCACCTGTCACCTGATGGAATGAACAGAAGTTGAAAGTACTTCTTAAAAATTAAAACAGAATTTCCTTGAAAAACTGAAAAACACAACAACCGGACGGCAGATCGTCAGATGTGCTGAAGATGAAGTCTTTTGAACCTTTTAGCTGCTGCCGCCCGTCCACTTCTCGAGATTTCAATGCTTTGAATTTTGTGCAATTGAAATTAAATTATATTTTAATTTAAATGACCTTTTATAATACATTTTATAATCATTAATTAAGTTAATAATTAATGATCTTTATCAATTATTATTAATGAAAAAACTAGGTTACCTAAATTTTTTTTTCTAATCATTTAAATCGGTCCAGCAATGTTCAAATGTCAATTTTTAGTTACTTAAGTCATTTTGAATTTCAAGCTAGTACACGAATCTAAAATTATAGTGTAATTTATTTATAACAATCAAAACTTTCATCAAAAATATGTTTTTTTTGGAATACATTCTCAAAGATTGTCGTATTGAAACCAGAAATAGAAATTTTGCCTTAACTAGCATTACATGATTGATTCACGACGCGTCGCACGGATTGATTTCCGTCTTCCGTGAATACTGGAAGGCTGGAAGGTCACATTGTTGTTGTTTATCGGTTTCCCAACCACATTGGGATTTTGTTTTTCCGATTTATGTTGGTACTTTATATTTATGGAAATATGTAAATACTTAATTGTGGGTCTGTTATTGCACTATCACTGCTTGAAGCTATCAAAGTGTTACAGTACCTACTTAACTAAAATAGTCGCCATCTGTTTCATGACTGATTTAGGGGGTAATAAATGAATTAGCGCTTACAAATATAGTATAGCTTAGCATTTAAAACCTACGTAATATATAGGTACATTGCTATAGGTATAGGTACTTAAGTAGATATGTTCTATCCATTAAAATAAGTCACAGCCACAAAGAATCAAAATCAAAAAGGACAAACTCTATAGGTACAGATGAATGTATGCTCCTACATATGTACAATGACAAAAAACCGGATTTTGTACATATTGTGACCAAAAATGGGACATTGTTCAACTTGAACACTTGAACAATGGACTGTCTTTCCATAATGAGAAGATTAT
>JAQFZC010003111.1:0-19977 GCA_034695205.1 Dicyrtoma fusca
TTTACCCGGATTAGTATTGGTAATATGTTAATCATAATATTATTATTCTTATCTTTTCATGAAATAACAGCAGGTAGTCTAACTTTTTAACTTAAATGAATAATGATATTCGAACTACAATGCTTTTCGTCCATTACAGAAGCCCTTGCATTTCTTTCATAAATTCCGAGTATGCATCATCTTTGCTTGGTCCAGGCTGCACGACTGTGGCCTGTTGGGGTCTCGCATACGATGTGGCTTGCTGAGATTTGCCATGTACTGTTTTGAATAAGAAACCAACACAAACTCTTAAAAAACTAGATAAAAAACTTTTCTTCCGATAAAAAATGAAATATTTCATATAAAAGTAAAAGTATTGAACAAATGCTATGCAAATTCAAAACCAACTTACCATTTCCACCCTCGTCCTTGTTTCCAGCCTTGGTTTTGACTGCAACAGGGATAAACCGCGTCACATCAGCAGACAAACTACGAATCTGCGGCTTCGCACTAATGACTTCACGCTGCTGTTGTGTAATTAATGGACCGGAAGTGTACACCGAACCAGAATTTCGAAAGCGTCCCCTGTAGTTGAAGGCTGACCTTGGTTGTTGGATAGGGGGTGGAAGCCGATATGGTACTCGAACACGGGGAAAAGCGGGCGGCGGGGGTTGCTGACCATAAAAATGTATTCTTGGTGGTGGCTGTTGCTGGGGATGAAGAGATGGAGGAACTAAGGGGGGTTGTTGCTGTTGCTGTTGTGGAGGCGGTAGCGGCACATTTGACACCGAATCATAATCACCGGCTCCTTTCGACGCTGACGACCTCTTGTCAGTTCCCGGCGGTTGAAGCTCCTCTTCCCTAGTCTTAAACTCCTCCTCCACCTCCTTCATAAACTGATCCAAGTCATCAAAGTGAACCGATTTCTTTAGCCCTGGTTTGTCCGCCGGAAGTGGAACTTTGTCCGTTTCTTCATCCCCATCTTCATCATCCTCCTCGTCCTCGTCCTCACCACTGGAGAGTTCAGGTGGTGAGCCAGGCGGAACTCCAGGTGAGTCCATGTCCATATGATTAGACTTTTTAAGAATACTTGCGGGCTCTGGAAGAGGCATGTCATCCATGGGTAAAGGGATATCCGAGACGGATGGAGGATTATTTGACGGCAATGGAATATCTTCCACGGAAATTGATTCAGCCTGCTTAACTGCCTCGAAATACTGAATCCGATGGAAACGGCGACGCTCATAATCCGCTTCCACTGAGCGGAGTTCATTCCAAAGCGTTGGGTCTTCCTTTTGCTGCAAATCACATAATCAAAAAAAGGCAAAATGAAATACAGAATTAACCCCTTTGGAAATAGGACACCATGGAACAAATGCATGCTGAACTAAGATGTTTATTCTACAAATTAACTTTTTGAAAAAAGCCAAAACAAGAAATTAACGTTTTCAAAACATTCAAAACCAGCAACTACAACACTTCCAAAAAGACCAAAACTAGAAACCACAGTCTTCAAAAGGCTCGAAACAAGAAATTGACCTTTTCAGATACATTCAAAACTACTAACGAACACTTTCAACAAGGTCGAAACTAGAAATTAATACTTTCAAAAAGGTCAAAACTAAAAACTATCCCTTTCAAAAAGGACAAAACTAGAAAAATTAAAACTTTCAAAAAGCAGGGTTCGAAGGTGGTAAATACCAGGGTGGTAAAAATATGGTAAATACCGGTAAATACCGGTATTCACAAACTATGAAGCGTGGTATAAAATGGTAAAAATGCCAAACATGGTAAAAACTATTAATAACAATTAAATATTCAAAATTCTCACCAACATTTCCTGTACCATAAATTGCACTCCAGTAGCAAACGCAGGTTAAATAAAGCTTTTACTAATTTTACCAGTTTTTACCATTTTTACCGGTATTTACCGGTATTTACCACTGTCCGGTATTTTATATAAATTTGTGGTATTTAACGAACCCTGTCAAAAAGGTCAAAATTAGAGTTGAAAAATTCCAATAGGGTCTACACTATTTAAAACAAAATTGTAGAAATAAATGACACAGAAAATATTACCCTTTCGAAAAGGTTAAGCACCAATGACTAAGTTTATGAGGCTAAGCAATTCTATTACCATCATTTAAGCATTCTTGAGCTACCTAATGATTAATGGAGATAAATTAAGCTCCTGCATTTGGAAAGACACTTCGACCATCAACTTACATATAATTTCATAACACGATCCAAAGTTTCCTTTAATTTCTTCCTTTTGTCTTTCAAAACTTTCTCTGCTAAAGCTGGCGATTCCGTTGGATTGTATTCAATTTCATCTAATTTATCCAATTCTTGTATAATCATCCCTGGATCTTTATTCTTTAGAACGGCGGTTCGAACGAGTAACCGTTGCTTTTTATTCTTCTTTAATTCTTTTTTTCGGGCTTCCTTTCTTGCTTGATCCGTGGGGTTCATAAACTTCCCCGACTTCGTCGTTGACACTGAGCGTCGACCCATTTTGTCAACTTTGGTTATTTAACCTTGGCTTTTACTCTAAAATAATGTAATTCCAGTAATTGTAACTAACTAAGCGATAGTACAATTAATTTATTAAGTAATTACAAACTCTTTCCAAAACACTTTTCACTAAATAAAACTGCCTCACTGACTGCTTCAAAAGTTTCCGAATAACTAAATCTTTGCATTTGAACACGCCGCTTGTTGAAGTCTCTTCTTAAGCATTAAGGCGGCGAGATTTTAACTTTCCAGTTCCTCAATTTCAATGAGTCAAAACTCACTTTTCACGTGCTGTTGCGGTGCAAATGTGTCTTTTGCTTTTGTATAAATTGCCTCGCAGAATATTGCAAATTGCAATTACCTTAAAAAAATATAAAATTGAAGAACTAAACAACATTCCCCCGGTTTACGATTGCATATTTTCAATCTTCGTTTATTCCTTTGGTGTTTGGATTTGCAGCTGAAAAAATACAATTTAAAAAAAAATGAAACACCCAGAAAACACTTTACTTCGGAGTAGTAAAGTTGTTCTAACGAGTTACAAACCGGAGCACGTCTTGAAATATCACGACTGGATGGGTGACGAAGAAATCTTACGGTTGACTGGATCCGAAAGATTGACTTTAGAGGAAGAATATGCCATGCAACAAGACTGGGAAAATGATCCAAGAAGTAAGAACAATAAAAATCATTATAAATATTAATTTCCTTTAGTTTGAAAAATTGTATTTGATATACTTTAAATTAGTTTGTAGTTCTGCGAGTATAATAATGAGTACACTATTTTAACTCAATTTTATTCCTGAATTTTTCTAACCATGTAAAAAGTAAAAACGTAAGAAGCTGAGTGCTGTTGCCTGTTTTTGGTGTTTTTATTTTAAGGTTGCATATTACATGATAGTTGATAGTATGTTTACTCTTCTTTTGCAGAATGCACTTTTATCATTCTATCCCGTGAGCGATTTCAAGAAACGAATTGCGAAACCAGCTCCATGATCGGTGACACTAATTTATTTCTAAGTCAAAGTGAAGACCCAGAGGATGAGGACAGGGGCACAGCTGAGATTGAAGTGATGATAGCAGAAAATGCCCACAGAAGACAAGGATGTGCTAAAGAATCCCTCCTTCTAATTATGGATTACGCTATGAAACATTTACAAATTAACAAATTCGTCGCCAAGATAAAAGCCGATAATGAAGGAAGCATTAAGCTATTCTATAATTTAGGGTACATTTTTCGATCCAAAAGTGATGTTTTTAATGAAATATGTTTAGAGTACACTCGCCCATGAGATCTATTTCGATTTGGATTTCCAAAAAAATGAGAATTTGTCTTATTTTTTGAATATTGTTGTATTAATAAATTATAACTAAATTTTGTAACGCATAAAAAGCAAACATCTATAAAGAAGTGTCAAACAATTTTCATTCGTTGTGCATACGTTACAATTGGCAGCATATTACTGTTATCTGCATCTATTTGGTTTACATAAGTACTTAAGTAGGTTATTTCTGTTAATAAAATCTTTAGTTCATCATCACATCAGTTTTGATTGGAATCTTCGAAAGATTCCCATTCTTTTGTTTCATTATAAAATCACTGTCCACCCACACCACAAGTTGGACGCAGAGGCTATAACGCGTTCTCTCACTGCTCTCTCTCTCTTTGCCGGAGTTTTCGAAAAATTGCATTCCATTAAGCGTAAATAAAAATAAATACGTAATAAAATAACGAATCGAAGTATCGAAGATAGGGGTACAAAGACTAAAAATAACATTAATTAAATGTTAATTGTTTGCCTCATTAATAGTACAATCATTACTTTACAAGTAATAATTGATTGTGATTGATAGGAAGTACTTTTAGAAGTAAGGAACAAGTAAGTCCACTTTTCGATTTAAAAAAAAATACATTGTTGCTTTTTGCTTTACATCTTTAAATAATGTATAATGTTGAATGTGTGTTAGGAAACGATTTAAAGAAATACAATTCTTTGAAATATTTTGTAGGCATTAAATGCTGACGAGGCGGGGTGGCGACCGACTTTTTTTGAGGCTGCCTTGCCTTTTGGATTTTACACGTCAAGCTGATCAGATAAAATGAGATAGCTGCTAGAAATTACAATTTACCCATGAATTTTTGCATTGAAAAAATTGGAACTACTATTTCTACGAGTCAGGTTGAATCTGATGGAAATGAATGCAAAAATCTGCTGGAGCCTGAGTCCACTCGTGGTGACAGTGTCATACTTTACAAGAATAGTTCCCGAGGATTCCTGAGTGACCATTTCGTACGACCTCCCGTGACCCTCAACATTCAGTTTCCGTCATGCCTTGAAATTAGCCACATTGTTATCAATCCTAAATATGGAACTCAGGCTTCGTCAGCGTTTGTGATTCAGACTGAAACTAGTTTTGCAGTAAGCAGTCAGTCCAGTTAATCCAGTCACCAGTATAAACTTTACATACTATCAACTATTGTAATTTTATAATATAAACATTATTAATATCATTAACACTTTTATTGCTTGCATGTTAACAGCCATGGAGATCAGGACAAGAAGTTAAATCAGCAAAGCACATCGTGGCAAAAGAATACATAAATTCTACTATTCCTAACAGTATTATTTTTCGCAATCCTCGGTTTGTTGCAAGACCGCCCTTTTCTCTCCTTCGTACTTCATCAACTCCGAGTTCTAGTGACGAGCTTAGTTTTAATCTGAAACATCCTTCAATAAATGTGAGTTACAGTTACTTATACGTGTCCTAAAGGAGAAATCGTATTGGAAGTTACGAAGATCAAAATTTTTAATGTTTAATGGTTCAATTTATTATTTTTGCGATGTTCTAGGCTTGTGAAAGGGTGATTGGCCTAGAAGTTACAATTCTGAGAGTCGTTGGATCCTCCGTTCCAGCCTTAGGAGGAATTCAAGTTTGGGGTCAACCGTGTGTACGGTGTCCAAAAGATGTTGCAAATAAATTACTAGTAGCATGGATGCGCCGGAGTAAGAAGCGAAGTGCAAAAGATGCAGTACCTGATCCTACTAACACAGTAAGTTAATATTTATTTTTTTTTTAAATTTTCCAACCTTATAGTGTACCTACCCAATAACTCTGTTGATTCTATACTTAAAACCAAATTCTATTCAGGATGAAGGCCGTACTCCGAAGCGCAGCAGGCTTGATGAGTTTGACTCGAATTCGGTTGAAGTGCCTGAAGAATTTCTGGATCCCATTACACACGAAATAATGTGTCAGCCAATCCGTCTTCCATGTGCCGTAGCAGTTGATGCCACAACTTTAGAAAAGTACTATAAAGAAGAAGCAACCTGGGCCCGTCCACCTAATGACCCTTTTACAGGCCAAGCTTACACAGATTCGATAAAGCCTATTGCAGACGGCGCTCTTAAAACCCGAATAGATTATTTCCTCACTCAAAACTCCCATTGTAAAAACATCCAGTCATTACCACGGACTGTGAGCACAGGCTCTGCAGGAATTCCAGGGTTTTCAAGGCAACATTTTACCACTTTTAAATCAAATAATGGATTCTCTACATTATTGCTACCACCATTACCACCACCATCATTACCACTTTCCAATTTTAAAACGGTATCAAATGCGACCGAGAAGACTAATAAGCTAAAACCAAAGCCAAAACCAAGTGCATCAATTACAAGCCAAACGAACGATAAGGCAGAACAAGACAGAAGCCTTCAAACTCCAACATTGCCCCTTACGACACTAGAGTCACAATCCTCAAGGTCAGGTTCTATGGATTACCATCTTCAAGAGGAAATGGCCAAAATTCTTGGAGGAGGATATTCTTATGTTTCTAGACCACCTGAGAAACCTCCGTTAAATTATTTAAATCAGTGTATAAAATGTAAGGAACCTTTAGAAAAGCTCCAGAACAACACCACCGTTTACTCCAGTACCACTTGCCATCATATTTGTGTGTGTAGACCCTGTGTTCTCAAGATGGATAAGCAAGAAGCGCAAATTTGTTCAGAGTGTACGCTTAGTTGGAGCGCCAAAGATCTTCAAAGAAATCATCATGAATCATGATCGATGATCTATAAAGCTCGTAGAGTTAATTAAAAAATGTAAAATTGAACAAACGCTGTCTGATTCTCACTTCACTAGCCAGACCGACTATGTACTGATAAATTATTAGGCAACTTTTAGAGTAAATCTTGTCTACCTTTTTGTAACACCCATGTTCTTTCTATGAATAAAAATAATTACACTAATATTATTTATGTAATAATAACATTTACTGTAAACCTAGTTGAATCAATATCTCTATCTCTATCCTATCATATTGTGCATAAAAGCATAAATAAGTACCTGCATATTTTATGCATTATTTTAATATTTTTTATATGCTAAGACTTCGGACTCAGAAGTTCGGAGTGTGTTTAAACGTTCAAAACCAGGGAGGGAACCATGGGAATAGTGCTTCACAGTAGTGTTTGTTTTACAAATTATTTTTTTTCCAAAAGATCAAAACTAGAAATTAACATTTTCAAAATCGTTCATAAGTAACACTTTCAAAAGGTCAAAGCTAGTATTCAACATTTTCAAAATCGTTCATTCGTAACTAACACTTATAAAAAGGTCAAAACTAGTACCTAATCAATATTTTCAAAATCTTCCAAAAATAGTAACTAACACCATCAAAAAGGTCAAACTAGAAATTAACACTTTCGGAAAGGTCAAAACTAGATATTAACACTTTCAAAAAGGGTAAAACTAGAAAATAACACTTTCAAAAATGTCAAAACTACAAATTAACACTTTCAAAAAGGTCAAAACTAGAAAATAACCCTTTCAAACAAGTCAAAACTAGAAAAAACAGTTTCAAAAAGGTCAAAACTAGAAATTGACATTTTCCAAATCGTTCATTCATAACTAACACTTTCAAAAGTTCAAAGCTAGTATTCAACATTTTCAAAATCGTTCATTCGTAACTAACACTTTCAAAAAGGGTAAAACTACTAAAACTAGAAAATAACACTTTCAAAAATGTTAAAACTAGAAATTAACACTTTCAAAAAGGTCAAATAAACTAGAAAATAACCCTTTCAAAACAGTCAAAACTAGAAAAAACATTTTCAAAAAGGTCAAAACTAGAAATTGACATTTTCGAAATCGTTCATTCATAACTAACACTTTCAAAAGGTAAAATCTAGTATCTAATCGACATTTTCAAAATCATCGAAAAATAGTAATTAACATTTTCAAAAAGGTCAAAACTAGAAACTAACACTTTCAAGAAGGTCATACCACATTTCAAAAATGAAACTGGACATATTCCTGTTTCGAAAAGGTTAAATTAATAAAAACGCATACGGAATCTTGAGTGTTGTCTTGTTGCAACCACCTAAATCCTGCTCGAGGAAAATGATCTGTCAGAACGCATAGCTTTCGCCGCGTACTTTTAGTTCAAAATCGAGTTGGATTCATTCTTCATGTCTTCATTTAGTTCATTTCTTCCCGATTCTTCCGCACTTGAGCCTCAGCGTTAAATAAGTGCACAGTTGGACTTTGGAATTCTTAAAATTGACACAGACCTTGTTGCTTGTCATCGTCAGTTCACCTACCGAGCAAAAATTAGTTTTAACCATTCGTCCATCACCATCATCATCGCATCATTAAACCAATTAACAAATTAAAAATTAAAAAACACGGATAACGGATTGACCAGGTAGGTTCCTAATTTCCAGCTTTTTCTTTTTGATTTCGTTGTAAATTAAGCTTGGGTTAATTTATGAATTGGAATCCCGGCATCCTGATCCCGGCCCCGGCATAGTCATTCGTAAATTGCCTTTGCCATTACTGATACTGATCAACAACAATTATTTAATATATTTTATTACATTAGCATTAAATTTTTGACAACGTCAAATCTAGCAATAAATAGTTTACACGTAGTTCTTCACATAGGTAGGTACATAATTGCACTATCAACTATAGTGACAGGGACTAGGGGTAGTTTATTTTATTTTACCTACTTACTTAGTTAAGTCATAATTATGTCCTTTTTTTGTAACTTTGTTGGACATTTCATTCGACTTTTATGAACCACACACTTGTGTGTTGAAAAAATGAAAAAATCGGGATGACTTTGCAATTTGCAAGTTCGCCTCGAATTACAGTTTAGTTGTGTCAGGCTGTGTCATAATCCATAATTAAAGGCACAACAATGTTGAATGTATGTAGGTCATAACGTAATTGTAGTGTTCTAGATCTAGAATCTAGAACTGAATAGTGTTTTACAATTTAGAATTAGAATTGCAGCGATACGTAAAACTTATGACTCATAGTCATAGTATTGCACTTTAATTGCAATCATTACAACTAGGTACAATACAACCATGTCACATGTATAGAATTTTATATTCATAAAGGGCAAAACGACATCTAAACGATTTTCTCAAAGACCAAAACGGCGTTCTACTCTTTTCCAAAAAACTCCAACGACAAACGACATTTTACGCTTTTTAAAAACAGTAGGACGATCGTAAAAATTTAACACATTACATAATTTTGCAAGTCCTAGTTAATCGTTGCAAAAATTAGTTGTAAGAGATTTAGGTGATAGGTACCCAGGTAAAGGGAATAGAGCCTGTGAATTTATTTTTTGAATAGTTGATAGTCGCTAATTGCTTCATTATAATTCTTATCTGCTGTCTGCTAATTCAAAGGTTTACAGTATCAGAACTCGTGACTAATGACTGGTCATATCTAATCAGTTTTTGTTAAATCAGTTAATGTTGAATGGCAAAAATCTATTTAGGTACTAATTATGTAATATCAAAAATTCACTTACAACGTAGCTACTTCATATTGAATGTAGTACCTCCTTGTACATCATACACATAGCAAGGTACCTTAAGTTGTTTTTTGTATTGTCAAGTTTATTAATACTAGTATAGTCAATAGTAGTATTAGCCTATTCCTATAACTTCACAGAAGAATTTTAATAACCTATTAAGAAAGAAAAAGACGATACTCAGTACTATTCAGGGAAATCTGTTTAAACCACTGCAGATAGAGTTTTCGTACATCAGGATTCTACTGAAATATACTTAAATAATGATTCCATCAATCGTGCAATAATTACAGGTAAATTGTGCAGCATCCTAAACTAAAGCAACTTACAATGGCTTTTAATTTTAAGTGAACCATTTTTATTTATTGCAGACACAGAAAATGGCTGAAAATTATAAGATACGATGCACTCTTTTGGGTCACTCACTGGATGTTCGAGGGGTGGCTGCGGGAGAAACCGAAGGAGGAAAGCAGTTTGTAGTATCTGCATCCCGGGACAGATCATCAAAAGTTTGGATGCCCACGTAAGTGTAGGCATTACTTATTCCGTTATTCGTTTATCTTAAAAACTATTAGAAATAACAATTTTTGTAAAAATAAAATTATGAATCCTGTAGGGAATTGGGGAGCCTTGAACTATTTCAGTCATTAGAGGGACATACCAACTTTGTGTCCTGTGTTTGTGTTCTTCCACCAAGTGCAAAATATCCACAGGGCCTCATTCTAACAGGAGGGCACGACCACACGGTTTTAGGTTTTGAACTAGGAAAGCCCACTCCGTTATTTAGACTTTCGGGACACAAAGGCACAGGTATAGTTTGTTTTGAATTTTAAGTAAATTAGTAGTAGGTACTTTTAAATCGGGTATTTTTATTAAATTATGCGCGATTTTACTTTTTAAATTACACTGTCAACGTTTATGTATTTAGTTGTTGTTTTCTATTTATGTATTCGTGTTTCAGTTTGTTCCATTACTTATACTTCTGACAATGTCTTGGTGACTGGATCCTGGGATATGACAGCTAAACTTTGGGAAGATCTTAATAATATTTCCACGTTGCAGGGTCACGAAGTAAGTGTCACAGCTCAGCGTCGTGATTTTATGCACAATTTAATGTAATTCCGGAACTATTTTTAAACGAATGAACTTTTGTTCAAAAGGCTGCTGTTTGGGCTGTGGCAGTGCTACCCGGTGGAGGACGAAGAATTTTGACAGGATCCGCTGACAGATCAATACGATTATGGGAAGGTGGTAATTCCACCAAAGCTTTCCAAGGTCACACTGACTGTGTTCGGACTTTAGCTACAATTGACTCCAATAGATTTATTTCTGCCTCCAACGATGCTACAATCCGACTGTGGAACGTGACGGAGGGTGAATGTGTCAATATTTTGTACGGGCACACCAACTTTATTTACAGGTATGGTAGTACATAGCAAAATAACTATCTGATATTTCAATCAAAGTATAAATACAAATACCAACAAGGAATCGGTTTTACATGGTACCAAACTTTAGATTGTAAAACTGATTGTCATATGTTTTTTTGTGTTGTTGTTATTAGTGTGGCGGTCTTTCCAAATGGTGAAGATTTTGCTTCTGTAGGGGAAGACCGAACACTCCGAATTTGGAAAGGTCACGAAGTTCGACAAACACTTCATTTGCCTGCTACCAGTATTTGGTCTGTGGATGTAATGAAAAATGGTGATATTGTAACTGGAAGCAGGTATGTATTGTACAACATATTCAAAAACAATAATAGAAAAAGATTCGCCCATATCAAAGTTACTCTAAAATGTGCATAGGTAAGGACATACAATGTATAATTTTTTTTCAAAGTGACGGAACAGTGAGAATATTTACTGCTGACCCAGAGCGAATGGCAAGTCCGGAAGCGATTGCAACATTTGAGGAAGAAGTTGGCGCGACCACCATTGCGGCTCAACAAGATTTAGGAGGTATGAAAGTATCTCAACTTCCCGGATTAGAAGCTTTACTCAAAGAAGGCAAAAAGGATGGTGACACCATAATGGTTCGTGAGGGAGCCCAGGTTGGTTGCTATTCATGGTCAACCGCAGAAAAAAAATGGACAAAAGTGGGGGATGTAGTTGGGGCAAGTGGAGCTACACAAAATACTTCTGGCAAAGTTCTTCATGAGGGCAAGGTATGTTTATCATCACCAACAATTTTTTACTGAATAAAATAAAAATAGTATGAATGACCTGTGGGTAACGGTTTGTGTTTTGCAATATTTTTTCAGGAGTATGATTATGTCTTTAGCGTTGATTTAGACCAACAAGCTACATTAAAACTCCCTTACAACATAAGTGAAGATCCCTGGTTTGCTGCCAAGCGCTTTATTGACAAAAATGATTTAAGTCCTCAGTTCTTAGATCAGGTGGCCAATTTTATTATAACGAATACCAAGGGGATGGAACTTGGTACTAGTAATGACACCAATTATGCGGATCCGTTCACAGGTAAAAAAAATTTTTGCTCGGTGTTTGTAAAAAATAGGTACATAGAATAAGCAATAAATTGCAAAACTTCATCTTTTAATTTTACGAGAAAAATGTCCGTAGTATGATTTCAGTCGTATTTTAAAATGATTTGTTTTCGTTTTTTCATAGGTGAAAATCGGTATGTACCTGGATCAGCAGCTGGTCCTTCAGGAGGGGGCATGGATGGTTTAGATCCATTCACTGGAGCTGGAGCTTATAGAACCCAATCAGCAGTTGCCTCAACTAACAGTTCAAATGCTAGCCAGAAAACAGGTCAACCCTGTTTTCCGTCACTAAGTTTTCTGCAGTTCACTCAGCCACCAAATGCGGATGGATTGAAGTCGAAACTAATTGAATTTATTCATGAAATGGGAGTTTCTGATAAAATAAGCGATGACACCATAATTTACTTTATTTCAAAAGTGCTTGAAGGACAGTATTCCGAAGAAGTACATGTGCTACTGCAGAATTTCCTGGAATTGCCCGCTGGTAACGAAACTGTTTTTGCAACTCAGTATCCAGTCCAGTCATATTGTTTTATTTCTTCATGTACACTTGCTGGGACCAATAATGCTAAACTTATTATTTATATTCACAGAGCGTGTTTTCCCTGTGTTGGATCTTATCCGCGTTGGATGCCTCAACGAAGATTTCGCTCGAAACTTCACCGAGCAAATTCATCCTGTTGAAAAACTCGTTCCAAAGTTCTTAAATGCCGGCAGTCCTACCAACCAAATGCTTATGCTTCGGATACTTAATAATTTGTTTGGAAAGCAGACACCTATGCTCATGGCTAGCAGAGGCACAATAGTCTCTACAGTTCTCAATAATCTGGCTAAAGCCAAGAATAATCAGATTGCAGCTGGTACTCTGTTTCTGAATTATTCCGTTGTTCTCACCACGACGCCGAAAGAAGCTCAACCTTCATGGACGAACGTGGAAACGCAAACGGAAGTTCTCATGGCTGTCGTGTCCGTCATTGACCTTCTAGAAGATACTGAAGCAGTTTATCGTCTTCTCGTGGCTATGGGCAATCTCCTCGTTAGTAATCCTCTGAATATTCCACTTTTCAAAAGTTTAAGTGGTGACAGCATTGTTCGAAATTATCAACAGAATGGTGGACTTCCCAAAATTCAAGAGTGTGCCGGTCAAATTTTAGCTTTATTGCAGTAACATTTACTCATCATTCAAAGACTTCATATTACTACGTTATTATCTGCATTATACGTTGTTGGGGTTGTACCAAATCACTTTTATACTGTAAATTAATTGTCTAAAAATGTTATACTGTCCTTTTTGCATCCGATTTTAAAAACCAAATTAAACGCGAGTCAAGTCATTGCCTACTTGAAAGTAAGTGTCCCCTGTCGGGCTTTCCGGTTTAGTTGTTGGGATCGATTGACGATTAAGAATATGTACATAACAGCCTGTGTGTATGGTTACTGAATAGGTAATGGTGACAGTACTAACACCTGGCTATTGTAATTTTATGTAACTCAATAATCATCCCATTCTAAATCGACAAAAATGAATTGCGTTTCATCGACTCGAGTCAACAAGCCTCATTTCAGGTCAACTTATTATCTGGTAGGAATTCAAAATTAAGATGGATTCGAAATTGTATTATTAATAATAGTAATATTATTGTTCATGAATAAATTGCATAATCAAGTTAGTATTTTGAAATTTGTATGAAATGTACCTTCAATTTCTATTTCGTTGCCCAACTACACAGTAATAGGAAAACTATTTAAACCTACCCTACCTGTTGAATCAAGCGACTATACCTTCTCTGAGCTATCAGCAAAGTGCCCCTTAAAGCAGGCTCCACGAGCAGTGCTTCTCAAAAGCTCGATAATTATTACTAGGTATTTGTAGCACTAAGTTTTGAAAATATCCGTGTCCGAAATATCATATTTATTTCAATTTCAATATTATTTAAAAATAATTCTAATACTAAAGTTCAGTTTAAGCAATCTATTAAAGAACCAGTTTTTAGTTGTTTTGACACACTACTAAGGATTCTCTTCATACATGGTTTTCCCCCATGAAACGGGTTTGTCCCATTACGCCGTTTTGCCCCAAAACACGGTTTTACCCCAAAACAAGGTTTTGTCCCATAACACGGCTGATTTAACACAGCGTGATTTTAAAGCAAGGGTCTCAACCAACTTTCATCATAATGTTATCGCAGACTTCGGGCGACACCGGTCACATTCAGGGCAATCTCCATGTTTACCACAGCAAGCCCATGGGTCCCATCGAGGACTGTCATCAATGTCAGAAGAGCCATCCAAAGATCCCACGATACATTTTCGGTTTTGATACAGGTTTAATCAAGACACAAGAGACTGCTTTTAATTCCTGATTTAGATATACTTCTTGATAGTGCTCAATCTACGCTACAGATACGGAAAATGTACATAGAATTTTTTTCAGACCCCACACTACACAATAGTATTATTCCTTATAATAAGTAACTCAGCTTTAACTTATAGGAGCTAAATATTATTTATAGGCCTTCTAAAAAAGAGTTAAAGTTAATCCATGCGCATTATTTATGCTTTACGTTTTTGAATCATTGGAAAATATTCTATTTACAACCTCGAAATATGTGTTCAACCTCATATTAAAATGTTTCAAGTATTCGTATTCACGCGTATCTTGGACCAACGACCTGGCGTCCTTTGTACATTAGGTCTATAATAACACAATATATAACAACAGTGCCCGTGTAGAGCAAGAAAAAAGTTTTTTGTTGGCTATCAAATTCTCAATTACCTGTCAATAAACAATAAATCTCTTCTCTGACCTGTTTTCTTGGCTACTAGCTGCTTGAGGATTAACTTCAATCGCCAAACTCTAGTATGTACTTACATAAAGTACTTAGGTAACTAGAATTAGGGCAAACGTCGCACTTTGCCTCGTAAACCTTTTTCTGCCCATAAAATGACAATTTTAACATACTCTTCTCTCCACCGTAAATGATCTAATAGTACGCCCGCGCATTATTCCATTTAGCCCCTCGGGCCCCCGCGTACAGTTAGAGACCCGCGCTTTAATAAACACCCGTGTATTATTCAAACTAACCGTTTTACTACTCTGAATTTAGTTGGAATAAACATGCTAAAAACTAGAATTTTGACACTTTTAAGCGACTTAAAAGTATGTGTCATTTAATTGAAGCTATTCAGTGGCTAAAACGTTAGATTTCCACTAATTTCTGTACACTTAAACACTGAAAATACTTCCGGTGACCCGCGTACTGTTAGAGATCCGCGTACTATTGGAGACCCGCGCATTATTCCATTCAGGCCCTCAGACCCCCGCGTACAATTAGAGACCCACGTATTAATAAAACGATCTCCCACTTAAAGGCATTCCACATCCATTCTGTAATTCACCCAAATATAATTTAACCACGCGATCGCATCGTCAGCAATAAAGATATTGAGAATTGACAAACTGAAATTAATTTCAACTCTAATCTCTCCCTCTGTCTCTCTCACTCCCTTCATCTTTGACAGTTTCCTACAACACTACAACTCGTTCATGTTTGTTCCGAATTTTGAAGAAAAATTTAGAAAAAGTTGAAATAAATTAAAAAATCTTCACCAATGCCCGATGGTAGACGCTCTATGCTTCTTAAAGCAGGCACGAAAGATGAATCCAAGGTATTTGTTCCATCCACAAATGCCACAAAACACATTCTCAACATTTTGTCGAATGACCATGCGGCTCGAGAAGATCGTTTGTCAGTCAGCAGTTGCGTATGTACGTATGCCTTCCATTCCAAAACAGACATTTTTTTATTCTCTTTATATTACGCAGCACTCGCAGTAAAAGTATGCACTATATCCAAAATATTCGCACACAAAATCTTTATAATTCTGTAGATACTCTCGGCCCTCCTATCCGTCACTCTAGGAATTCACTACAACTCAATAGAACCCACTATCAATACAAACCTACGATAGTACGATTCCACAGTATCTACCTCCGTTTACCTTTACTTAATAATAATAATAATAATATTACTTTTTACCTGTGTGTCCTTCCTGCCTTTGTAATAATACTGACAGTTAAGGAAAGTAATTCTTAATTCCTGATTACTGATTGCTGATGGTTTCATGGTTATGGTTATGAGAGTTACAAATAGTAATTGCCTACATTACATTACAGATTAGATGCTACAAAACTTGAATTTAATGGAATTTATTACAAGATTACTGCTGGACCATGTTTCATACGATTGACGATTGATTGCCGTTTGCCGTGTGAGGTGTGAATTTATCAATCTTTAAAAAACATTCAATCAACAGTAATATTCAGTAAGTTCAAAGTTCCTTCATATTATTTTCTTCGGTCTTCTTTTTCCGAATTCGGACCTGAACGAAAAAAGTGATAATAAATTGACAGTGACTGTCATTCTGTCATCTGTGTGCGTAATGACTTTAATCAATCAGCTATTGATTGGCTAGTGAGGATTGCTCAACTATCAACTATTAAACTACTTATTAAGCAAGAAATTTTTAATTGTGAATTGCTCGGAAGATTTTTCAACCATTTAAAGGACGAACGAGCCAACATCCAAGAGCCAAGAGTAGACCGACCACAAACAGACAAACAGTGGACACTGACAGTACAATTTATTAGGTATTATTATTATTACGATTATTACAAAGACGAACTGCCAATTGCCAACGGCCCGACCGAAGAAGAACGTTCAACATTATCAATTATTTATGAAAGTCAAAAGTGTTATATAATAAGTTGTAAGTGTGTACAGATTCCCATTGGATAATTATTACGCCATGTTCAATGTTATAAGTGAAGTTAAATAAGTCTCTTAAGCTGTACGTCAACTTTGAACCTATCCAACATAAAAAGAATTGTGCATCGATTTCTGTTCTGACACTTCTGTCCATTGTTGATTGTTAATGCTGAATGTGAGTTGACATTATTGTGATTGTATTAGTAATAGTAATAATTACTATTGTTGTTACTCCGACTCAGTCAACTGTTGACTAGATTTGTTTATTCAATATTGAATAATTCTGGGTTGTATATTTTTGTTATTTGTATTTTTGCTGCACATTAAGCATTCTTTATGACCCTCAAAATTACTTGTTGTTAGTCAGTCAGTACTATCGTCAACTGCCAATGCCAACTGCGCATAGATCACCTTTGACCTCTGCATTCAAAACGATAAAATAAAAACCCATACAAGTCCAGCCATCATTATAAAAGTCAGCAAGTACAAACGGCCAATCAGTTTTGTCAATCGTCAATCGTTCCTTGGGTACTATCAAATCTATAATTTGTAATTTGTAATTGCTATTGGGAAACTGTCACTGTCAAGTGTCAATTATGACCTAACAATTTGTGTCCCAATTGCCAAGAGTGGGATTGTGTGATTGCAATTTTTGTGTAGTAATAAGTGATTGTATTGACAATTCACTCAAACAAAACCTAGCAGTCTTAAAAAAGGAGATTGAAAATAATTATTACAAAAATACAAAATTAATTGTGTTCACTAATTGTAAGTTCTGCTGCAGATGGAAATCCATGCGCTAAATCTGCCAGAGGGAATCTAAATCTGGAAAAATATTGTGATAACTACCTACTAATAATTATTATTGACCTTGATCCATCTTCTGTTGTTAAGAAACTCATATCATAGGCAATTATCTGCCCTGCCACAGAGTCAGGTTTAATTGAAGATACAAGAAACAAGAAGAAAAAGCTCAGGATTCAAAAAAATTAAAATTAACTCAAGTGATACAAGATTACAATTACGATTACGAGTAGAGAACAGCAGCAGGCAAGAAGATACGTGTTCAAGATTTTTCCATTCTCCGTTCAAAATTCTAACAGATTTTTTGAACTAAAACAAAAAGTCAACTCAAGGCTCAATCTTCATTTCAAATTAAAAATGTAGCAGAAGTTGAAAGTAGAAGAAAAAAAAACTCGGAATTGATACATGCCATAGCATTGTTCAAAAACTGGTTCGCATTCCCTATTTCTTACACTATCAGTCATCAGTTAATGATTGATGGTAAATCTGAACCTACAGTAAAACTAGTTGATAGAGTTGTTGTTCTTGTTGCAAGTGCTAGCAGTCCAGATAACAAATTATGTAACTATAAAGAATAGTAATTAATACTTAAACCGACAGACAGACAGCGTGTATATGTACCAACCAAGCTTCCAATGGTTTGGTAACAATAATAATAATAATAATAAGCAAATACTATTCAACCTTCTAATTCTAATTATATAAACCTCCATTAAAGATAAATGTAGCAATTTAAGTCAAAAGAATAAACATTCTTGGTGCTATCGTGTACTATTCAGTCAATCTAACTACAAAAACCAAAACATTACAAAAAGCAACTTTGTAGCATCACAATTCAAAAGAAATACAAATTCAAGACTTATCAACTATTTCTTACCTGACCAAGTGTACTTGAAACAATTTAATTCCGAGAACTCATTGTGGTACGATTATTTAAATAAAAATAGAAATAAAATCCAAGCAAAACAATCCCATTCATCCCATGTTTTCGATTTAAAATCGGATACGATTGTCTGTTTTGTCTGGTCAGATCAGAGATGATGCAATACTAAAGCCATTTGAGCTATAAAAACTTTCGTTTCAACAGTGATCATTATTGAACTAACTGACAGCTGTTGGACATCTGCAATAACCAGCGTTTTGTATTTCTTCATCCATTGTTTACATTATTGTTCTTGGAGATTTGACAGTTATCACTGAACAGCTTTAGAACAGAATTGTAACACAAATCTGAAGCTTCAGCTATCCAGGGATCTGAGGTAAGTGAATTACATTGTTAAGTGCATTACTAAATATATTATTACTGATCGATCTACTCGACACATTGTTTGCATTATCTATTTGTAATAAAAATTACAACACTAAATTAATTCATTTAAAATTTTGAATTTATTATTTACAGTTGTTGGCAACATCATCAGGATCATCACCAGACCAAAGCAAGGCGTACAAAAGAATCCAAGATCGGTTAACAACTAGGATTAAAATACTCTCTGAAGGAAACTATTTACTAACCGGTACCAGAACCAAAGAGCAGACACCGATACGGCGAACACTATACAATTCTGTAGAGAAGCACCAGGCACCTAATCAAGTAACAAATTTGACACCGAGAAGACTGATTTATATGATCAAATAAATCGTGTAAAAACACACTTAACAAAAAAAACTCAAGATATAATTACACAATCAAATTCCAAAATACCTCAGCAATTATGGAGGAAGAACTGAAATTACTCTTTCGTATGTCGCAACCCGAAGGAATTAGAAATCTTAATGCGGAAGAAATGGGTTGTAATTTTTGGAGCGACCTGGGCTTGACGAATTTCTCCGGTCTCAAGAATAATTTGGATCTGGACACGAGCACTAGTAGTGAAACTTGTCACGTTCATGGGAACCATTTGACTGCACTCTATCTCATTAATGCTCTTCGACTCAGTCAAGATTGTCCATTTCTGGCTGTGAGGCAGAAGGCGACTAAAGCACTTCAGTATTTTCAGGTAAAGATATTGAATTATCAAAATCCAATTAATTCCTGTGTCCATAGAATTCAGATAAAAGTTCTTGAGCTTGTCAGGCTTAAACCATGTCATCAACTTTATGGTTTTATTTCAAAATAATGCATTTCATTTAATTGCCTTACACATTATGTGTTTAGGTACATTTGGTTTACTAAATACTATTTTCAAACTAAGGACAGCTTATTATATTAGTAAGGAAAGTTCAAACTAATGTGTACGTCCTAACAAATACAAATATACAATACCTGTGTAGTATTAAAATTAAAATATGTACCTATAAATATATGTAGTTCAATCAATCCCTAGCATTTCTGTCCAGCCACGTGCAGTTGCCTCAAATTAAATCCAAAGTCCAAAATTAGGAAAATGACAGTGCTAGAGGCGAAAGTAAAGTAGGCACCTACCCAAATTTGTGTGGAATATACATACACCTTAAACATTAAATAAATGTTGAAAAGTTTCAAAAGTTCTACCATCTACTTGTTCATGCTAAAAACAATTTTGTTTAATGAATTTGAAACTTATCAAGTTACGATTCAGGACAAA